>VDFB02076143.1:0-46591 GCA_007258455.2 Sequoia sempervirens
CTCTCCACTATACCCTTAACCACTGGAAACCCCTAAACCCTTATAACCCCTCACCACCAAGCCACCTTAACCCCATGCAAACCCTCTACCATATACCCTAAACCCTAAACCTTTAACCCTTAAACCTTCTACCATCTACCATTAACCCTTAGGTCTATGTGTACAAATTGGATATCCGATTTGGAAAAAGCATATATATACAAAATTTGTCTTTGTTTTTAAAGTAACAGTCTACAAATCGGATATCTGATTTGTAAAAATCATATATATACAAAATTTGTCGTCGTTTTAAAGTAACGGTCTACAAAACCGATATCCGATTTGTAGACCATTACTTTAAAACAACGACAAATTTTGTATATATATGCTTTTTACAAATCAGATATCCGATCCAAATAGGATATCTGATTTGGATCAGATCTCTGATTTGCATTGGATATCCGATATGGAAAGCTAGGATTGGTGTTTGCTTTGGTGGTGTGTACTGACACCCAAGCCTAAAAAAAGTCAACACAGTATTTTCGCGTTTTTGGGTTGATGAAAGATGTGTTTTTTTCCTCATTGCCACTTTTTGGCCCACCATTAACCTGCACATACCCCAAAATAGGATATTGAGCCATATGTATTTGAACTTTACAAAAACATTTTATATTGTATAGATTCATGATTGCTATATAAATACATCTTTCATAAAGTTATTGTGGAAATAATTTTTTATTGAACCACAAAAGGGTAAAAAATGAAGAATACATGATGCCCCAAGCTAGGCACAAATAGTCTTATGTGGAAATTTGGTTTAAGAATTTCAATGATACATTTGTAGTAAAAAATTGCGTACTTTCATACCCTCATAGTCTTGTGTTTTAAAAATATGCCTATATGTTGGTATATATTCTTGTAAAAGTTGCTCCTTCAAATGAAATCCTTGCTATGTTAGAAGTCTGTAATAGTTCCTCTATCATGTTAGTGTAGTTGGAAAAGAAATGCATTCTGGTTGTTCCATGTATCTATACTTAACCTTAAAGATTCAATGTAATTATTTCTTACTGTTGAAATTAAAATCAGAACTACCTCCCATCAAAATGAAAGGGAATAGAAAACTTTTGTATGTCGATGGGTTACTTCTGGGATTAGTTAAATAGCCCTATCAAAGCAGTAAAAATATATGTATATATATTAGCAATGAACAATATTTCATTGTTTAAATAAGAAATAGAAAAAAAACCTGATTATTAGATATTCGAGTGCAAGATAGGGTTAAAAAAAGTGGTTTAATTCACCTCTCAATGAAATGAGAGTGGTCTGGTTTATCAGTTTCTTCCTTGCAAGTGGAAGGAACACAAAGCCCTATATTTCCTATAACTGCAAGTATCTTGGCATAAACTATAGTGCACTGGGTATTGAACCCATGACTGTACACACACTATATATTTTGTATAGGCGCCATAGACTTTGGTGCATTATGTGCATATACGTCCTATCGGTGCATCAAGGTAAACTTGTGTAGTTGCTCCTTTTCTTGTCTTTATGCAAGTCGGGGGGCCATGGCTGCCCCATATGCGAGCAAGTGGAGACCCTGTTAAGTGTAGCATATTGTATTTAAAGTATTAAGTGGAAACAAAGTGGTAAAATAAAAAGGTAATCATACTCTTGCATTTACTCCCTTCTGTAGCTCGTTCATGAATGAGGTGTATGCTCATATGATGCCTCAAATCTGTATCACTACTATATTCATTTTGGCCGTCATTCTCATGCAGTAAGTTTCGTTGTATAATAACACACAAATAATAATAATATATTGATACCTATCTGTAACATACAACTGCCCACAATATTTAAGGAAACAAAAGGATTGAGATATACTATCATAGTGAAACAAAGCATCAAATTTCCTGTCGCCTCTCAAGAGGATGCTAGAGAATAAGAGCAATACAAGTTTTGTGAGTAGAATATAGAAAACCAAAATAGGATGATAGTTCAATAATAAATAACGTAAGATTTTATCTTATGGCCCTGATCTTCTATAGGCTGTTCATTTCCATAACCACCATAATCGTGCAGACATGATCCCTCACCCTCTAGTAACAACTGGTTTATATATATATATATTGGCTGGGTTACTTAACCTTAGGGATGCCTATACCCTTAGAAAATGGTGTATAAATAGATTTATGTGACCTATTAGAATGGAGTAAAAGAACAAAAGAGCCTGACACCTTGGTAGTAGTTGTAGTTATTACCAGAATGGATGGCATACACACTAACTTCTGTCCTGCTTTTCAATGCTAGGTGAGTTTGAGCCGTCCTTGGCATGCGTAGTATTAAATTGGAACAACAACATTCACGCCAACATGAAATAGTATATAAAAAAAAACCATACCAAATCACCATTCAGATTTGGCTATCAAATCGTGGTCAAGAGTGGTTTGCAATGGTTTAACAGTAGAGCGAATTAATGCAGCAAGTTGCTAACATCAAATCTGGGGAGACATATTAGTATCTTCTTGAGAGCATAAGAACTCCACCCTACCAACACATCATTGCCTAAAGAAATAAAATCAAAGCACTATCAGATCAAGCCAGGCCAATTAATTACCATCACCATCCACGCCCACCTCAGCAATATGGGGGAAAAGCCTCCCTCCGATTTTATTCCCACCTATGGTCATTTGATTTGATCTCTGTGACGTGAAAGGAAGCTTGGCGAGAACACTTGGGTTAAAGTATTAAATAAGAAAAAGAAAACTTGAAAATTTCTGCAAAACTGAAATCAATGACAGATCACAATCTGGTTGGATTCACTCCTATGGGAGGATGTCACAGTACTGCCCTCCGATATTTTCGGTGCAAATGTGTGAGGAATGGTATTGTTAAGAACTTTTTGTGGTGCATATCCTTTGATAACTACATAGATTAATTTCTAACCTAGTGTAGATTTTTCTTTGAATGACTTATCCCAAATATGGGTGTTGGATGTGAGTTTGAGTGCTGCACATTGAAATGGATGGTGCGAAGCAACCGAATTTGCACCTACCTTAGCGTCTTCACTATTTCTATGTGACATTTCCGGATATCAATTTTTGTCAGCCGCCCAGCTTTATATAAATATTATCTTCTTTGAAAGTTCACTTTTGCATCCATAGTGAGATTAATTCTGGGGATAGTATTATTCTTAGATTTATTTTTAGAATTAATTTTTTTTTATTAATGTCTGTAGCCTCCAGCTCCCCAATAAACAAAATAATCAATTAGGCATTTAAAAATTATATATATAATTATATAAACTCGCCGTGTTAATTATTCCCGCACATACTCCTCTCCCAGCATGCAATTTAACCTGAGTAAATAAAATTACCCTTACCCTTGTTCTTTTAAATTTCTGTGTGAACAAGATGTTGGTGCTGTCTATTTTAATATAAATACTCAAATTAAAAAAAAAATCAATAATGATTGCAGATGAACAAAATAAAGAGGAGAAAATATTTTGTCCATTTTCCCTTCTAAAGAAAAACAAGAAGAAAAGTAATCAAGCAAAATTTTAAAAGTAAAATTTTCTCAAAAAAAAAACAAAGAGGGGTTAAAAGGGGAAAGCTACGTGGATTATAGTTTGAAAAAGAAGAAGAGAGTAATGAAATTAAGATGGGAATTAAGATATTAAGTGGTTTAAATTATTTTAGTTTTGATTAGTTTTTCAAATAGAAACTTATGTTATTATTTATGTATGTAAGTATTATTATTTTTTAAATAAGAATTGTTAAATTAATTATATTTACATTGTAAATGATATTTTATCAATGGTAAATTATTTTTGGGTATGAGAGAAATAAACTTATTATCAATAAAAAGGATTATTGATATTATTATAAAATAACTTTTAATTTATGTTTTAAGAAGGAATTAATATTAGCATTTTAAAAGAATGTGAAATATAAGAGTAGTGTTACAAGATTTAGATATTATAAGGTTTCTTTTTTAAAATAAATAAATAATTATATTGTGACAATGTGAATTAATATATTCTTATGGTTAATTACATTACTGGAATATTAAAATTGGGAGTGAAATTAAAATCATTTTACAAGTGCAGTTACTAATTGGGTTAAGTGAGTTATGTTTAAAGGTTTGACGGTTATTTAATTATTAGTTGGTAAAGTTAATAGTAATAGTAAATGGGAAAACTAATAATAAATGATAAAACTAATAGTAAAGTATTGGTAAAACTATTATTAATAATGGTAAATTTATATTACGTTGATGATATTAGAGGTAAATTAGTAAATATATGTAATTAATATTAATTTGGTAATATTATCTTTAGTGTTATAATATTAATATATAAATATTAAGAGAGATAATAATAATGATTGGGTAAAAAAAAAAATTGTTGGGTTTTTGTGTTGAAAATTTCAGGCATGACAAAATTGAACATTTGGTTGAAAATGAACCTCTTGTGTGTCAGGATCAAACAATCTATATGCCTTCACATCCTCACAATATCCAACAAAGATGTGCCGCTGACTCTTCTTCTCCATCGATTTACATTGACCATCTGGAATGAATGCCCAAGCCTCACTACCGAATACTTTGAAGAAGGATACATTAGGCTTGTGATGAGACCAAGCCTCCTCAGGAGTCATATTCTGCATTGCTTTGTGGGGCATATGGTTCTAAATATAATTGGAACAATTGATAGCTTCAACCCAAAATGTAGGAGACATGGACCTAAACTGGATCATACAATTGGCCATCTCCTTGAGGATCTTGTTCTTCCTCTCTGCCACACCATTTTGTTGAGGAGTGTAAGGAACTGTGCTGATGAAGAATACCATGCTCACTGCAAAAATCCTAAAATGCCTGATTGGCATACTCCCCCCATTATCTATGCGTATTGGTCGAAGAGAAAAAACTGACTGCTTCTCCACAAATGTTTTGAAGGTCTTGAAGATGGTGAGAACCTCACTCTTGAGCTTCAAAAAGTAGACCCATGTGCGTTGGGAAAAATCATCAATGAAGGTAAGCACATACTTAGCTCCTAAAAAAAGAGTTGGGAATGACATGAGATCACTATGGAACAACTCAAGGGGTGTGGTTGCATGTGTAGCTTGACCCTTAAGAAAAGGATCTTGATGTTGCTTTCCAAGCACACAACCTTGACAAACACCATCTGTGCAAGAGATCTTTGGAAGACCAACCACTAAGTTATGTTCTTACATCTGCTGAAGATATCTATAGTTCAAGTGCCCAAATATTTCATGCCAAAGTTTTCTCTTGAATCAGCATGAGCAACAAAACATGAACCCGATGAAGACTCAAAACCATCAAACTGATACAAATGGTTCTCATGATCAACTATCCCTGTAGCAACAACCTTCTCAGGATCCTAAAACTGTCTAATAGTCACATTCTATGGAGTAAAATCAACTGACTTCCCATCTCTAGTTTGAAAAATCTAATATATGGAAAGTAGATTCGCTGAAATACCAGGAACAAGAAAAACATCCTCAATGCAACCATCTAGCATTTGAATGGAGTATGTCCCCAAAACTGGAATATGTGAAGTGTTCCCAACTGCAATATGAGAAGTAGAAGTATGAACAATGGAATCAAGAAGATCACGTGAAATGGTCATGTGATGTGAAGCACTTGAATCAAGAATCCAACTGTCTGAAGATGAATGAATGGCTCGTGCTGAGAGAGATTGTCCTTTGCCCATGGAAGAAGGCTTAGACACTGAAATATTATGCTTCTTCATAGCTTCATCCAATGCCTCTAGTCTCTTAAAACAATGAGCCACATCATGCCCAGTTTTGCCACAAAATGAACAAGGATCTCCTTTTTCTTAGACTTGGAAGAAGAATCTCCAGAGGTAGAAGAAGGAGATGGAGTGGACTTTTGACTGTTCTTCAACTTCAGCTTGGAGGGATTCTCACTACCTGAAGATGATTCTGTCTCAGGCTTCTTCTTATTCTTTCCTTTACCCTTGGGTGATTGAGCCATTAGAGCATGATTCTTAGAACTAGGTAGTGCATCCAACTGGATCAACTTGGCCTCCTCCCTAGTAAAATGCTCACAAAACAACTCAAATGTAGGAATTTTATAATCTTTCCCCATGGCATCCATAGTTGAATAGAAGGTAGAAGAAAACACTTGATAAAGGGGCTCTTAACTTTGACATAATCAAGAAGATACATTCATCACTAGATTTATCATGCTCACATCCTTTTAATTGTGACAAAATCAACTTGAATTGTGCAAGGAAATCCTAAATTGAAGGAAATGCATCTGGAGAAAGTGTTTGCATATCCACTTGAAGTTGCAAGACTCTGAACTGATTACTTTTACCATACAATTCTTCAAGTTTATCCCAAACATTCTTAGGTGTTTTACACTTTGAAAAATGAAACAACAAGTTATCAGATACATGTAAGCCAATGAGCCCTTTTGCTTCATCCATTTTACATCTATGGACAAATTTTTCATAATCCCTTGTGAAATTAGGTTGTTCTGCATCTAACATTGGCCATAGACCCTTAGATTGTAACAATTGAGTCATTTTTAGCTTCTATGTATGATAATTGTGTGGAGTGAGTGGTTCAATTTTCCTTAGATCCACCATGAACACCAAAAGAAAGAAGACAATGTGGCACTTAAATTGTGCCTTTCACCCCGCCATAATGTATTAAAACTCAATTTGCAACCCCCCCAACAAATTACATTGATTATTTTTTGCAATTTGTACAAGTGACAAGCTCAAACCAATTGTTTATAACATAGTGATTTTTACAATTTTCAGAAAAAAAGAGCTTTGCCAAAATTGAAAAAAATGTTACAAAAAAATTCCTTGTAATTTTTTGAGCAATTTCAATTTTTTTTTGTTGCCAAATTTTAACTTCGTATGCAAAAGTTATGCCAGTTACAAATAATAAATGCACTTGTACCTTTGGGCTGAAAAAACTGGTAAAAAATGGCAATGAAAAAATAACCTACACCACTGTGAAGTTCGTCGAACCAACTTTCCGACGATATCTCGTTTGCAAAAAACAAACAATGTGGCGAAAAGTTATGAATTTTTGAAAAATTGGCTAAAATTAGGCCTATAGTGACGATTCCCTGACAAAATAAAAATTTGCCAAAAATAAAATTCGTTTAAAATAGACAAATTTTATATGACAATAGGGGATTTTGGGCCTTCTGAATGCAATGGAAAGGTTCGTTTGGGCCAAGAAAGCTCCAATAAAAAGCTGTTTGTAGATATGAGCTTCAAACCCCTATTTGCCAAAGTTTAAAATGGTGACCAAATTGAGTGAAACAAAAGCCAAATATGACTTTCTCGAGCCTCCTGGATGCAATGGGACAATTAAAAATACTGCCACTATAGCCAAAAGTGGTGCAATCACCAAATCTCACCAAAATACATACATGTAATATAGGATTAAAAAACATTTGCAAACCCTTTCTAATTCTCAAGATTGTATTGAAATGCAAGAGAAGAGTATATAGGGAATTTGCAAGATCATAAAAGAAACTCAAATCACAATAGAAAAATTGATGGTAGAAACTCTCTAAGAAAAAAAATCGAAGGGGCTTGCAAGATTCAAAGCTTTGATACCATGTTGAAGTGAGCAACCAAGATCTTCAATCTGCAACACCAAATAACCTCCACAAGAGATAGAGAAAAGCAACAATGGAAGATACTATTCCACCAAATAAGAATTGCAATATGATTCAATATGCAATACTTTACAATACAACGCAATGAAAAATATGTTAAAGATTCCTTGCTTATAAAGGCAAGGTAGAGATATAGAATAAGACAAGATCATGACAAGTGTCTTAATCCTATCACATGAGACAACTAACTCATAACTACCTATAATGATGTGAAGTCTAGATAAGACAACTAAGACTTCTAGAAAGAATCTTTTATCCTAAGTGAACTTAACATGTGAATTAAGTCCACTAAGTCCCTAGTAAAAGAATTACCTAGATACAAGACTTATTCACACCAACACATGCACTATATTGTGACACACAATTTAGTGGATCTATCATTCCTTTCCCCTGTCAATATTATGAGGGCATTTCATATTGTTGGTGCTAAGCTTCTTTAGTTTCAATTTGGAGTCAGGTATCTAGTTTTTGTTCATATGTACTAAGTGGATGTAGTAGTTGTTACCCATGCATTTTGGTGAGATGAGACACTTACCATATAGACACTCTTCCATTCCTATTTTTTTTAGGTGACCTTCCATCCTTAGTTGATCAATTTCTTTAGACTATTGGCACTTGTATTTTCAACTTAGTTCTTTGAGTTGGTTGAGTAGTGTTGTTGGGGTTACTTGTGCAAATTGAGTGTCACCTATATCTTTGATTGTTAGATTGTTTCCTTTGTTTGCCATTTGATCATTGTTTGACTAGTGTTGTCGAAGGTACTCATGCAATTTTTTTCTTCTTCATTCTGATCTTCATCTTAATTTCAAAGGAGGTTCTTTAGTTACAATGCTACAATAATCATCATTTAATAATTGTTTACAACTTCTTTGTGTTTCAATGGTGTTCTTCATGTTCCTATTCTTTTTGGGACATTATTTTGGAGGCTTCTTAGTCCATTTGTATTTCTCTCTTTTGGAGAGGAGTTTTTCTTGTAGTGTTTGCTATTTTTCCTTTGCTTACGAGAGATCTTTTTCATTTGTACATGGGTACCTCATCAAGCCTAGTTGCTGGGACCCATCCTTTGTATTTTATATGTATTCATCATTTAGAGGTTTTAGCTTCTTCCTATGTTGCATTTAAATGGGGGTGTTAGATTAAAATGGTATTTACCTAATTAATTGTTCAATTACTTAGTTTCTTTTCACTCTAGCTACTTAAGCTTATTTACATCATGTGTTTTTTTGTGTCTCAAGTCATAGGATGAGGACACATCATGATCTCCTTTAATCCTCGCCTAGGGTTTCTTTAGGGTTGCTTTTTGTCTTTTCCTTTTATAAGAATTCTTTTTGTAATTCATTATTCAATGCACATTAATGATGATTCATGTTTTGGATCAATAGCTCTTGGCCTCCATAGTTTTGTTTTCTCTCTTTTTGTGACAAGTGTTTGATTGCAGGTGATCCTTGGGAGTTGTAGGGTTGAGAAATAAACTCCAATATTTATTTATTTATCCCTAAATGACGGTGACCTTGGTACACTTCCATTAGTGAAGTATAGTCATTCAGGAGAGACTCAACATAGTGGATGTCACGTGAATCTAAGTTTGTTGCTAGATCATTACTTATCCCATTTGGACTAATGTCTGTCTCACATGGATGAATGACTATCTCGTATGGATGGATGCCTATCTTGTCTGGATGGATGCTTGTCTCATACGAACAAAAAATGCCTGAGTATATAATTGAATGAACATATACAATATTAACAAATGTTTATTTTTTAAGAAAGTAAAAGGAATGGGTTAAAATTTTGAGGTACAACTTGAGGGTTGTTTCAATCAATTTCCATAAAGGAGTGGTCATTTATGAGGAGTTACAAGTTGATTTCCAAGACAATATGAGAGCTATTGGAGGAGGATCATGCTAGAATTAACAAAATTTATTTTATGGGGTTATGGGGCATTGAGTTTTGGGTGCCCAAGTGGGCCCTCCTGCAATTACATATGGAAGTGCTTGTTTTTTTTTTTAAATTACTGCTAATTTCCATATAATTTTTGCTATGGCTTAAGCAATGCATTCAACTATTAGTTTGAGGATGGAACCCTTGGATTTGAGAGATTGGAGGATAAACTCCCCCTAATTTTTTGAAGGTAGCCTCATCCAGAGGTTGTAATTTATGCTGAAGGTTATGCTTTGTCATTCTAGCAAGTGTACGAGCTAGGATATTATAAATGGGAGGCATTTGTATGGGCTAGAATATTAGTTTATGGGTGTATGAGTGAGTGATGAATTTAGTTGCTATGGTAGAGTTAAGAAAAGTAATCAATGGTAGAGTATTGGTTTTTATACTAAATTTTTGCTTGGTTTGACGAGCAATTGCAAATGAGGTAGCAAAGTTGAGAAAGTAATTAACAATAGAGTGTCGATCCATACTCAATGTATGTTGTTTGTAATAGACCAAAATACTTAAGGAAAGGAGGTTGTGATTAGTTGGCACTAACAAATTGTATTCTGCACATTAGGATTTCTGGTATAAAATCATCTATGTTATGTGTGATTTGTTTATCTTTCTTGTGAGTTGCTATTGTTATGTTTTAAAGCTAACAACTCTCAATCAAAAATACATCAATACCATACATAGTATTTAGATGAGTAATGTTCAACTCTTGCAAGATCAAACAACAATTCATTTTATTTTTTTAAGTATGTGCTTATAGTTTCACTAGGTAATGTAGTTGTGCAAAATGCTTCAAATCATCTCCTTTGAAAATATTCCCAAACTCATTGCAAATTTAGAAAAAGGAGTAATTATTCTGCAGAATAAACTAAAAAATGCAATATTCTTTTTTCACTCCAATAAGTCTCTAGAATAATATGGTTCATGCACTGTTTTATCACTTTTTAGATCACCATTATCAAATCTATTGGTAGTAGTTGAAAAATTTAGGAAAAAATATATCTTGCTAAAAGAACTCAATATGCTGCATCCTATGTTAGTAATTTAGGTTAAGATTAAGGTTGGAAATTGCCTACTTTGCAATCTACACCTTATGTTTTTTCATTCATTCTAGTGACCATTCTCCTAGCTGGATTCTAGGATCCATTTATCATCTCTTGAGTTTTTCCTCAAACAATAGATTGATTTTCCACCGGACTCGAGCCCTAATTAATCCTAAAAATTATCCTATATGTTTTGGGTTAAAATACCCAAAAAAACATGTGTGAAAATGTGGATGTCTTGGACCTGTGTTAAGATTTGATGCTAGTATTTGGGCTTAAGTTGAAATCAGACATTTTAACCGTAGATCTTGATCCAATCCTAAAGCCATCCTTAAACACTTTCAACCATAAAAGTGACCCTAGAATGTGGAAAGCCTTTTAGGTCATTTCGAAAGAATAAGGAGGGACATTCTGTAATGTCCCACTCCGATTTGAGTTTTGGCTTTGCGAATTTGCTCGACATTTTTTCAAACACTTTGCACATTACCAACAAGGTTTGATCTCAAGCTTAAACCCAATGAAATGGAATCAAATGAATAATAAGAGTTAAGTCTGAAATTTTCAAGATTAACTAACACCAAACATATAGCAAAATGTTCATAGCAGAAAAGATCATGAATGAACTTCATACATCAATGTTATTTGTAGAAATCGGTGAACACAACAACAATTTGCATTTATCATTAATCTGAAATAATCGGATATTAATTTCTGAACACTCAACAGGTCTGATATGATAGTACAGGAGGTCTAATAAATTTGATATGACTACGAGCTGGGAGTATTGTGCACCCGCACAACCTTTCCAAGAAGTACATTGATCTGATTCCACTTCCAAATTGCATAGATTGGGTTCCAGAACCTCAGACGCTCCCTTCCAACACCCCAAACACTCCAAACAGGCAACGCTTAGCATAGGGAGTGTCACACCCAACAACTGGTAAATCTGTTCGGCCTGGTACATCAATGGCTGCGCCTTAGAATTTGTGCCAATCCTCCTAACTCTTCAAAAAATTATATCTGATATTCAACCTTCTAACTATAATGAAGAAAGGATGATATTCAACCCTTATGTTGATATCCTATATTTTATCAAAACTTCCTATTAAATTCTTTAAACCCTAGTTTCAAAGCTTTCTTGTAAATCTTTGAAGCACAATGCACAATCTCTGAAGTGGAATTGTTTGCAAGCTGGCTTGGGAGATCTCTCTCTTGTACCGAACTATTCTTCCTAGGGATTTCGTCCTAAAGAAGCTTGAGATTTTCACTACGAGCAAACACTTGTTCTTTACCAAATTTCTCCATAACAAGAATAATAATCATGAATGAATTAAATAAGCTTAAAATACCTTTTTATATTTCTCAACTTCCCCTCAAATTCACATTTAAATTTCATTTCATCCAATTTACTTTTAATTTTGGAGCATAACTTAATAATATAAAGTATACTTTTAAAATTCACTTATATCTCCCTTTTAATGACACTTTAACTTATATTATAAAGTATACTTTAAAATCACTTATATCCCCTTTATAATAAATCCCATTTTAAAAATATTTTAATAACACAAAGTTAAATTATTTAATTTAACTTTATTATTTGACGTTATTAATATTAAATGCATAGGACCAATATAAACCAATATAACTCCAGAATATCCACCATATCAGATATAGAAAGTGACTTATGACTTATATAAATAGTAAGTATGAGCAACACATTTGAGTGACTTACTAAAAATAGTAAATGTGCATCAAATGGTCCTGAGTGGCCTTCGGAAGGTGCACCACTAAAAAACTGGGACACTGAGCTAAAGAAAACTGAAATATGTACTAAAGGGTTTGCTGAAGAGCCAAAGATTTCCCTCAAAAGGTCCCCTAAACACCCTATTAGCCTACATGGGCCAGTTGGTAGACTAACCACTGTATCTGACCACTGCTTAGGAAAATGGGACATTACACATCCATTCTACAATTTTGGATGCTGCAAGTACTATGTATTTCTCTTGCAACACTTGTGATAGCATATTGAAACTTTACTATTTGAAGAATTTGTAGGAAAAGATTGGTATCCACCTCTTCACATCATCCATGGTTGCATCCTTTCTCTCTTAGTTATATTTTCATTTCCTCATGTTTGTCTCCCATATATCTTTACTATAGCATATTGAAACTTTCTATTGAAGAATTTGTAGGAAAAGATTGGTATCCACCTCTTCACATCATCCATGGTTGCATCCTTTCTCTCTTCACATCATCCATGGTTGCATCCTTTTTCTCTTAGTTATATTTTCATTTCCTCATGTTTGTCTCCCATATAGCTTTTCCTAATCTTTTCAATGGCTTGCTAGGATTCTTATTCCTTCCCAAATATACATATACATTGTGCCTTATCCCTTCCAAATCAGTCTATTGTTATCCACAACCCACGAATCCTTCTCTCACTCTCACACACCACATTATGGTAGCTTGCTCCTAGGGTTTCATGCTTTAGGATCATTGTTTGTATGCACATCTCAAAAACTCACTAAGACATCACACACAAGAAAATTTCTATAAGACTAAGTTGAGGTTGGAATATATCACCTAGGGGGCTAACTGTGGCAGTCTCCTAAATAGTCAGATCCTTTCCTTTTGTCCCCCATTTAGAGTATGATTCAGATTATCAAAGATTCAGAGCTTTTGTAGGAAAGTTTGTAGCAAATTTGGATATAAGATGCAGTGATCAAATAGCCCAAAAAGTTGCAGATTTCCATCTATCTCTCAGATCCCTGTGCCCAAGCATTTTAAGTGATCCACAACAGTGTTTCTGCAATCCCGTTTTTGTCCCAAATCTACAGGAGCATCCCTTGCCATTGCTGGAGTCCTATTTTGTGTCCACAGAGGGCAGGAGTGTCCCAGCCTTGCAGGAGTGCCCTCTGCTAGTGGTGTCTTGTACTTGACGTTGGTACCTCAGAAGACCATCCATATTCCTAGTTTTGCAGGGTTCCTTGTCAAATAGTGCTCTACCAGCTTCTTTGGTCTGTGGTAGCCTACAGTACACCTAGGAATGCATAATCCTTTTCCCTCTCTCGTGCTTTATTATTTTACATTTCACATTCCCAACTCAATACTGATTTAATTTATTGGATTGATATGAGAGATGTAACAATTATATGTTGTATATCAGTGATGGGTTTCAAATTAGTTAAATTAGATCGATATATTGAAAGACACAAATCCTAGGAGCGATAGTTGTAATGTATGTCCAAGAAAAATCCACTCGTGTAACTTGGCTATTTTGTGGAGTAGTAACCAAATTGGGGCATTGTTTTATAGAGAGTCTAATCTTCAAAACTAACAACTATAATTGGGACCAACAACTATAGTTAGTTGGGTATGATTGGGGCCCAACCTTCTATAAAAAGTTGATGGCAAGTAATAATCAATCATCAGATTAACCTAGGACTCCATTTTCTATCTTTTAGGATCATAAGCTTGATAGTTTCCAGCTGATTGCATTCCGTAACATGGTTTACAAAATCATTTAAAAAGTCATTGCCCTAAATACAAAAGAGATTGTGACAATGCTCATATCTCCCCCTCAATCTTCTGTTGCCCCATGACATTACATTTCAAATAATGATAGAAAAGGTAATGAGCTTTTACGTTACGTGCCCATTGAACACCAAGAGTGATAATCAAATTAGATATATCCAACGCATTTCATAAAGGAAATTAGGCTCCTATTTATAAGAATCTTCAAAGAATGTGTTTTGATTCTCAAGTTATTAAATAGATCTCCTCTGACATATATACTCCCAAGTATATTGTCTCTCTCAACAGTCACTTCACCCATCCTTTCATTCAACATAAGGCCACCAACATGGGGCTTAATTTTGGTATCGAGTCAAGGAAATGGCTGAAAGATTGACTCCAATAGGATATATAGAGTGATCAATAGTGTTTCCAACTTTCAATGGTTGGTGAAAATAAGTACCCAATTAATGGAAAGGTCAAATTTTTATCCCACAAGACTTAGTAACTTTTTGGATTGCAAGGTTTGAAGTTCAAGAATTAAAAATGAAGGGGAATAAATATCAAGGAATGGGTAACTCTAAAACTTTGAAAAAACAACACTTAGATAAAATTTTAGCAAGGATAAGTAGGTTGTTGGGATCAGTGGGGAAGGTATGTAGATATGGTCAGACCTAAAAGTTTGAAAGGCTAAGAAACACATCAAACACTAAGGAAAAAAGTCTAAAATAGCCCAATTTTTTTTTTTTTTTTTATAATTCTTTGCATCTTTTGACACTTAGGTGACCAATTTAGGATGTTTTTGATTAGTTATAAATAATGGTCAAACATGACTAACACACAAAATGAAAGGGACTCAAGAAAAAAATGACTATAAATTTGAGTCCCAAAATGGTCAATAAGGCATAAAATGACAACATAAAGATTGAAACAAAAGTAATTAATTTGGAAGAAATAACTAAGAATATAGGCCCTCATAGATATATTATATGTAATGTGTTTAATTGCCTCAACATGTCAAGTTTGAACATGTACACAAGTACTATTTTATTACATGACCTTAGTTGTAACTATTACGCAATAGTGTGTATCAAAGCTAAATGTAATTTGTATCTCTCAAATGGTGGAGCCTAGTTACTTTTTTTTGAAACCAAATGATTGATTTATATTGATGTATTCAATCCCAAGTGGTTTCAATGGTTGATAAGCCAAGTGATCTAGTCCTCCCCTTAGTCTTATTCAAATTATCTATTGAACTCCATCTCCATATTCCATTGAGATGAATAGGGAGTATGTTTTTGATTAAAATTTTGATGCTCTCCTAGAATTTATAGGTATATTATATCAAGTAGATATGAATTTTGAGTCAAAAACCACTTTGGATCCCTTTCCTTTTTAAAATTGTCTTAAGTTGTTCCAAGTGAAACTAGATTTGGAATGAGTTTCAACCCATCCTAATCAAATTTGAAATTTGTGAATCTTAATCATTATATCTACCATAATTAGTCCTACCTAGTTGACAAGTATTAAATAACACAAATGGATTGTATAATGGTTCTTAGTTCATTTTCCCTATAGAATCTATCATAAATTTGTGTATGATTATGCCACATGCAAGATAGTTCTTAGTTGGAAGCATACACAGAAGCATACACATTTATCTTGAAGTTGTCTAGTTGTCTAGTTGCTTACTTGGAAGCTCAAATTTAAAAAACTATTTAATCACATTGTTAAATATTTCACATCTAAAATATTTCTTGAGCATTTTACCTCAAAAGATTATTAGAAGTTTCTCCAAAATAAAATAGAGCTATAAAAATTATTAAACCTGATTTTATCCCCTTTCAAGTCCAGATTTCAAAACCTTTGTGACAATTAAATTTCGGTTTTAACTTGTTAATTTAAATCTATTCAATTTTGAAGGGGTCTTCTAATGAGATGTTAAGACCCATCCACCCATATAATGTACGATCATGATACCTATCAAAATTCCACACCCTTTTAGGTAGATTATCTATTTTATATTTGATGGTTAGAATTTCAAGCCCAAATCATAAGAAAAATGATATAAGTTATAACCCTAACATGTTAAACATTTATGCCAACTTTCATAAGTCAAGATCTATATTTGAAAATAATCATTATGTTGCAAGAGATGTTATTTTCTTTGAACATCTATAATTGACGAGTTTTTAAAAATGTCTTAATGTAACTTGGAGTCTAGTTGCTAAAAGAAAATCATGAGACCTATTTTCTTGAGTGCCATGTGTTTAATGGGCCTAAGAGAGCCCCAAAAGTGTTAAGATGCCATGATGATGGATATTAAATGTATTTAACTTTTTTTTTTTTTAATTATCTAGAATTACTTTATAGAAGAATTAAATCCCAAGTAGGATTTTAGCTCAATATTTTCTAAAATTGGCACACACTTAATCTATGGTGAATATTATTTTGGGTTTATATTTTTTCAACTAAGGCCCATTTAATAAATATAAATATGTAGTTTTATCAAAATTTGGTTATGCATGCTGTGTGACATGCTATCATTAGACAAACTTTAAGAAACATTTAGAAGTTGATGATATATTATTCTAAAGCCAAAGGGTGAAGGAGAAATAATTAGCTTAATTTTTTTAGGATGATAAAATATTAGTCATTTTTGAAATTGAATAACATGATTAATCATCTCAAACTAGTTTTCTTAATGTAGTAACTAGTGAATTAAGGTATTATAAGGAAATGAAAATTTAAAATGTTTAAGAAAAGAGTTCATAATGTTGGAGATCTTTGGGATTTTCACACGATGAACTGGCTATCATGGCACTCTATCAAAGCTCAATTCAATCTAAACAATAAACACAAAGTGTTTCTGATTTTTGTTTAGTCTCTGGTTCCGTTTGATCTGACTATGAAAATATGCACTCCTATCCATTGCAACTTTTACAAAGATTGGTTATGGATGTCCTATCTTTTTCTTTTCTTTCCTTTGAAAACGACCTACCTTTAGTTGCTTCCAAATTTGCTCTTAAGATCTCGATTGAACCCCAAGTGGAATTGCAGGTTCAATGAATTGGAAATCAAAGGCTAATACAAATGCTCAATTAATTGCTTAGAAGGTTTTATATTGCAAACTGCCCATTGTGGATAGGCTGAAATGTATGATGGTCCAACCCATTCCTTCTGTCAAAGGAAATAAAATATAAGACATATTTTTTGGGCATGCCAATCTGTTAAAACATAGTGGAATATTATTTTTAATGATTTACTAGCTATCTTTGGGCATCATTTAAACTGGAAAGAAGCTCTTCTTGGGGTTGGATTGCATCATAATATCATTGCTAATGGAGTTAGTGTTGGTTTGTGGCGACTGATCATGGTATACTGTACACCCCAACATGTATCCTTGCCGGGGTCCTCCTCCTACTTTTTTGTGTTGTCACTGAAAAAAAGAAAAATAAACGAAAAAAGAAAAAAAACCCGACTTTGTAGAACTTGAATCTAGAAGTTTTTAAGCTTGTTAAAAATGGGTTCGGATGGGGGTTATACGATGATGAAAAACACGATTATTCGCAAGATTGTAATAGGTTTTTGCACTGGATAATAAAATCACTGGATGGCTGCGGTTTGGTGGATGTAGCCGATTGGGTGAACCACGTTAAATTCTCTGTGTTATAATTTATTAGACTATGTGTGTTTTAGTTTCTCTGTTTATTAATTAAATTTGCATTTAATTGTTAGATATATGCTATTTCTAACCCTAACAGTTAGGCATGCCATTTTATCTTATATAAGGAGAAAGAGGTGTAAAGCTATCTTTAATAACCACAATGATCACCAAGGACCTACACTTCTCGGGCTTTACTTCAACATTTTTTATTGTTTGATTTCTCTCTTTTCTCATCTATAGGTCGAGGTTGAGAAGAATTTAAAGATTGACTTTCAAATACAACAAATCAAATTCTACGTTAACCAGTTGCTCAACAAAAGAAAGGTTATTATAGCGCAAGGCCTAAAGTCTTATTTTCAAGATTGATTCACATCCCTGCCCATGTTTCACATTGCTAGTATTTCATGGGGCTTTGTATTGCTGCTATTCATGTTAAATTATGATCTTGTAGTTACCAGACTACTGTTACTATAATTACTAGTAGCCATTTTACTGTTGGCCTTGTTTTTAGACTAATGCAACTGTTTTGTTCTCTATTAGCTGCTACAACTCTATGTTATGTATTTGTTGTATCTATTGTTGTTCTTGTTGTTTTGTGATTGCAGTTCGCCTTGTTCTAGTGTATTAGTTATTGCTACAACACGTTATCATGTTTTTGTCGTTTCTACTATTGTTGTAGTAGTTTTTGCTTCATCTATTTTGTGGCTACAAGTCTATTATGTAGTTTAATACTACATTCTTTTTGTATATTGCATCATCAATACAAAAAAAAAAAATAGAATGTTTTCTTAAATTGATTGAGGTGTTAGACATTTGGAGATTCAAATTTAACTATGTCCATGTGGATCTACTATTAATGTCATTTGACATGATTACACTCATACTTCTCCACATAATCCCTTGTTAGTGTCAAAATTTATTGCCTTTGTTGGCTATGATTTATTATTATTATTATTATGTGATGTAAACATTCTCACAATAAATATGCATGACTTTTTAGTAATTTTTAATACAAGAAGATTTTTTGCAAAGTAATCATGAATAGCCTTAGAACTTAGTAGTACACTCACATTTAAAATTTAAAACATAATTCATAATAAATTTCACAACTATAGGATAAAATTGTAATTAATGTTTTAAAAAATGCATTACAAATTTTACTAAAGAATTGTATAAGATTGGGCAATCATCTTCCATATGTGGATCATGCATTGTACATGCCTTATAGTGGTAATTTTAAAATTAAACTTAGTAAATGCATTTCATTAAGATGATTGTGTTAAATACTATTTTTCTATATATACTCTTTTTAATAGGTGTAATAGACTTATTAAATAAGATTATCATAGAAGACTTAATGTTCTATACTTCATAACTTCACATCATACAATACATTTTTAAATAAGGAAACGTTATTAATAACTATGAATAAAACTTTGGATGATCAATATTAACAATTAATTAATAAGTTTTAAAATATGAATTAATTAATATTTAAATAAATCTAATTAAATATTTACAATGAATAGATAAAATACTATTAAAAATATAAATCATAAAATATACAACTATATTCGTTACAATTAAATACAATTAAATATTACATGTTGATTACTTAAACAACACCTGAAACAATTTCAAACTCACTTGTCCTCATATCTTTTCACGACAGATACTTGAAAAGCAAAAATAAAGATAACATATCAAATTACATGTATTTCCTATTAAAATGTTTCCGTGATCAGTAACACGAACCATTTATTGCTTCCCTATATACTAATAAAACCCTCTATCCTTTCATCTATTCCCTCTTACACATAGCTAAAATTATAGCATCATATAAATTAAAGACCGACTTTCTCACCCATTTATTGAAAGTCAATAGTCCAATTACAACAGCAAATCCCAAACCATAACTCACTTCAAATGCCCAAACCCACTCATTTGTATCAGCATCTGAATTCTTTGCTTCACCACTTTTATCAATACTTGTGCAGTTGTCATAGCTAGAAGAGTTGTTGCAGACTATTGTATTGGTAAATGGAATCCCACTTAGTTAAGCATTTCCTAAGTAGGATGATTCCCCAAAGGTTAGAAACTGCCCTCCATGGGGTACTTTTCCAGCAAGCATGTTGTACGAAAGATTCAAGAATTGCAAATAGCTTAGGGACCGAAGCTCTAAGGGAATGTTGCCATTCAACCTATTTAGCGAAAGGTCTAGAGACTCTAGCTGATCCATGCGTCCCAATGTTTTTGGGATTCGGCCACTGAGATGATTCCTTGAAAGATTCAGGGCTACCAAACCTTGAAGGGATCCCATTTTGAGAGGAATGCTCCCAGATAAGTTGTTGTTGGAAAGATCAATACATTTAAGAATGAAAAGAACTTTCACAAACCTAACATCCCCACCTTTCCAGGAAACTGTAATCTGATTTGTATATACCGTACCATATGCAATACTTTCTTCTAGATGGTTTGGATTGCTCTGTGATGCATTGACCATTGCAAGCAAGTTTGTAAGGTTGCTTGGAATAGCTCCTGAAAGGTGGTTGTCTGAAAGATCCAGAATTTGAAGCTTTGGAAGGTCAATTACTTGGGGTGGAATACTGCCTTGAAATTCATTGGACCTCAATATCAAGATGTGTAGTAGTGATAGATTTCCAATCCATTGTGGAATGGTGCCTTCCAAATTATTATTTCCCAAATCCAATACTTGCAGAGTTCCACATTTTGAAAGGGAAGACGGAATAACTCCTCTCAAAAGGTTACCATTGAGCTTCAATGTCTGAATATCTCCCAGCTCTCCCCATTCTGCTGACATTTTACCTTCCAGATGATTTTTCGCCAAATCTAGAACATAGAGAGAAGAACAATTCCTGCCTAAATGAGGAGGAATCATACCACTTAGCATATTATTTGAAAGGTCAAGAACTTGCAAATATGAATTGCAGATAGAATCTGGAATGGATCCGGTGAGATTGTTGCTTGACAAGGATAAAAAATCTGTATCTTGAAGATATGCACCAATATCAGTAGGAATAGAACCATTGAACCGATTCATTGACAGGTCCAACACGCGAGTATCAGGAGGAAGAGGAAGAGGACCTTCTAAGCTGTTATTGTGCAAATCCACATAGTGAAGAGTCTTGAATTTTAGTCTAGACTGCAAGGACCCTGTTAATTGATTACAACTAAGGTTCAAATAATAAAGATTGGATAAGTCCCATATCCAAGATGGAATATTTGTTGTGATACTGTTAGAGGATAGGTCTAAACGTTCCAATTCAAATTGGCTCACAAGAAACGATGGAATTCTATCTAAATTGCAAGAAGCTAGTCCCAAAGAGGAAAGCTCAAACCATGGAAGCCATGTTGAATCGATGCTCACAGTTAAGTGATTGTAAGAAAGATACAGGAGATCAAGTCTAGTGAAATTATCAAATAGAGAAAAGGAAATAGAGCCGCTTAAACTATTGGAGTCGAGCACAAGACTTGCTAAGTTAACAAGATTTGAAATTGTAGAAGGAATTGTACCATTCAAATTGTTGTCAGAAAGCCAAAGATTAACAAGCGAAGAAAGTGAGCCCAACGAAGGTGGGATTACCCCTGTTAACTTATTGTTGGACAGTTTCAAGTCCCTAAGTTTAGAGAGATTGACGATGGAGGTAGGGATCTCACCTTCAATATTGGTAGCTGTGAGATGAAGACTCTTCAAGGACGACACATTCCCTATAACAGATGGAATCTCACCTCCAATTCCGGTATATGACAGATAAAGACTTTGCAAGGACAACAAATTACCAATAGCAGATGGAATCTCACCTTCAATTCTGGTATTTGATAGATCAAGACTTTGCAAGGACAACAAATACCCAATAGCAGATGGAATCTTACCTTCAATTCTGGTAGATGACAGATCAAGATTCTTCAAAGTCGATACATTCCCTATAGCAGATGGAATCTCACCCTCAATATCTGTATCTGACAGATAAAGGCTTTGCAAGGATGACATATTCCATATAACAGACGGAATTCGGCCCTTCACATCTGTCTTCGAAAGATCGAGGTGCTCTAACTGTTGAAGTTGAAACAGCGATGGATTGATGTTACCTTTCAAATTGCATCCACTCAAATCCAGTCGAGAAACATGGCCTGTGCGGTGGTTACAACTGACTCCCCTCCACTTGCAGCAATTGAATCCGTGCCAGGAACTCAGTCCTTCATACTCATCGACGAGGGCTGCCTTGAAATCAAGAAGGTGATTTCTTTCAGGGAGGGGGCATGCAATTGCAGGAGAAGAGGCGAAGCAGAAGAAGCAGCATGATATTGTTATGATTGCAAATGCTGCTCTGCCATATGAAAGCATACCTTCCATGTCTTCCACGCACTAAAAATCTTATTTACTTCAAAAGAGAAGAGAAGATCAGAAATCGGGGAACGAATGATAAATAAATCCCTTTGCATGCTTAAATAAAATATTGTTGTATGAAGAGCGGAAAGGGATTGGGAGTGTCGTGTATGCGAAGGAAGAGTGTCACAGCCACACAATAACATTTTTGTCATTTTGTGTGTATTTTTCAATGAGTAGAAAAGTCGTGTGATGGTAAGGCGCACCGAATTCGTCGGTCCTCTTTGAACAATAATTCCGAATTAAATGTTTTGATTTTCATGTTACCGATTTTTAAAATAAAATTATTCTAGGAAATGTAACCTCGACTTTAATTTTTTTTATGGATGTCAAAATCATCGCACTGATAAAGTAATAATTATTTTTTTGGTGAATTTTGCAATATGAGAACAATTTAATTTTACAAATAAAAATAGAAGTGATAGATAATTATTTTGTTAATAATAAGGAGTCAACATTGCATTTTTTTTAATAGCTTTAAGTATTATTATTTATAAAGAAATAACAATATACATATTCACAAAAAAAAAGTGGGTTGATATAAAATCACACCTTAATATTTTAAATGGGGCTACAATCCAGATAAAAAAAATATAACAGAAATAATCGTTAAGTGGCAAGAGTAGTAGTTGAATGGGGAGGCAGAGGGTCCCAATCATCCAACTTACTCCATACATCACCAAGGTTCAAACTGTACATGGGAGGATCCCAACCTTCATCATCCTTTTTTATCTTGGTCCTCATGAGCCAAAGAAATAGCCAATACCAGGTCAAGAAACTTATTGGAATCAAACCAGTTGAAAGCACAACCAAAAGGCCAACTAAGAGCAAAACCATGAGGGGGTGGAGAGGCCAAGCAACTTGGTTTCCAAAAGTCGAGACTCTTGTCTCTTTGATGACCACAAGGAGGCAAGTGGCCTTGAGAAGAGGAAGGGGACAAAGGAACTTTGACCATGGTACGACTTGGGCATTCCTTCAATGGTCAAGGAATTCCTAAAGGTGAGCTACCTCCAAGGACAGCTTGTTAGCTTCACTTGGACCTATAATAACGCATTAGAACAAATAATTTCTTTAGCGAAAAGCTAAATATTCTAGTGAATAGAGCAATGAGCAAAAAATATTGAATTTCTATCTTTCCATATGTTGAAAAGAATCTCTACTCTCCAAGCATGCCATATTTGACTGAATTTATGGGGGATCCAAGGCCAATGTCCCAAAATAACCATATGTTAGGAGGAAGGATTTGGTCGAAAAAGAATCATGAATCCAATTCTAAAGCTTCAAAAATCAGGGGAAAAAATAGAAGTGCTTAAAAGACTCCAAATTCCCATAGAATGGGAAATGAGGGTCCCAAATGCCCATATGAATGAATTACAACCCCATTGATAAGCCTTGGAAAATATAGACCAAACAAGTGAGCCAATTTAGGCTCCAAAATAACAAACTAGACAGTGATAAATTGCATTGTCAAACCAAGACCGACAACTATAAATGCCATCTTTGGTTTAAACTAGGCACCATGGCTAAATGCAAAAAAAGATAACAGTATCTAAGATAGAGTTTATAGTTATGGGAGGTAGTGTTTGGAACCACTTCCAATCTTTCCACTAAGGTCTAGAAGCTTGAATGCTAATTTTGTGAACCATATTAGTTGGAATAGCCCCTATAGCAATTTCAAAATTCTCACAGTCCTAATTAGAAAGGTGAAACTTAATCTTAGTCTCATTCCATGGCATGAGACTCATAAAATTTATAGAGAATAAATTCGATGGGCATTGAATACCTTTCTTATGAACTCACAAGGCTCTTACCCATGGCAAGCTAGCCAAGGGGAAACCATGATCTTGCAAAAGAGGGGAGCACCAAATGTTCTACTATTTAAGAGAAATTCCATCCCATAAATTGAAACCATCCTAAAGAATCCAAGGTTTAATGGCCTCCCAGGTTTTCCATATAATTTTATCCACAAAATTTCCCTTAATGTGAACCATATCCTTCATGGTGAGAAGGGTTTGAAAACCAATCCCCTTTCAAGCAAGTTGATTAACTAGATAGCTAGAGGAAATACAATGCCAAAGAAGAACCGTCTAGGATTAATTTCTAGTGAGGGCACAAATGATCCATTTGACACAAAGAGTCAACCCTTACCACTAGGTGGATAACAACCCCAACCCACAAGACTCGCGATGGAGACAACAAAATTCCCAAGAAACCTAATGAAAACCCTTGTGATTGTTGAAGGAAGCCCAAAGAAATTCTTGGAGAAGCTTTTCCAATTACATGTAAGAAGCTTTTAAAGGATCTCGACATAGGGAATAATAAACTTGAATGGCCACAAGGATTTTTTGAGAAAACTTGAAATTTCCCTATCATGGAAAGGGGTTTCATGATCCAACTTATTTTCAATTTTGGAAAGGACCGCATGTCATAAGGCCACTTGAGAAGCTTAGAAAGCAAAGGAAATGCCTAAAAATGTAAATATAATTTCACAATGAGCAATCCACTTCTAGCCAAAAGCTTGAAGACAAGTAGGCATATGAAGGATTGATTATTGATATGATTAAGTCTTGTGCTATTGAATGATCGAGATAGGAGCTTGAAATAAGATGTCCAAACACTAGAGGGAATTCTTGATAATTTTCTCCTCTTTAATGAGAGTGGGAAATGATTCATCAACAAAGTGGAAATTGACAAGCTAAGTCGATGAATCAAGCAAGACAGTTCCTTGAATTAACCCTTGGGAAATGGAATGGACCAATAGATATCCAAATCCTTTAGCATCAAGCACATAGAATGAAGGGGCTATAGGAAATTCTTTGTGAATGGAGAAAAAGAGCCCAAAAACACTGGAATGATGACCATTAATGGTAATACAAGTATAAGCATCAACAAAGAGCATGTTGACTAATTGAATAAAGCAAGGCCAAAATACTAGAGCTTGAAAAATGCCAAGAAAAAATATCATTCAATACAATCATAAGCTTTGCTAAAATTAAATTTTAAAAAAGGGACCTTCTACTAGGAGAGTCAAGCCCATTCCATACCTTCTCACACCACATTAATATTATCCAGAATGTATTCATATTTGATGAAGCGTAGTTGTTCAAGACAAATAATTTGGGGGAGAAGATAACACTTCTTCAAAACTAGAGCTTTGACAATGATCTTATAAGACGCATTGAGCAAGGTGATAGGCCTCCAATTGCAAATATCTTCAAGACTCTATTGGAGTGTGTTTGAGGTGTCATAGGTCTTTATGGATAGTTGTTGCTTTAGTTTTGGGGGGAATTCTTGTTGTTTGTAATATGATCATATTTAATCCTTTCTGTAACTCAGATTGAGTTAGGGTTAGGGTATGAATTCAAATTCTCAATTGTGCCTGCACTATAAAGGAAAATTTTGTTGTTTTTGTTGGGGTTCAGACTTCTACTCTCCAACTTGGGTGGTCTGGTGTAGTATTTTCCTATCAGATTTTGTTTTTATGCTTTCTGTAATTCTTTGCTTTGAGTCAAATTGAATAGGGTAAGTCCTTTGGACACAGATAGGGAATGTAATGAGCCATGCTTTGTAATAACAACATATGACTGACATACAACATTTGTATTTTGCTTCATTATATATGTCAATCTATATGTTCTCCAAATATTATGTGCATTATCTTTTGAATCAATATAATCAAGGGCTGTGTTGATGCTTCAATCACATTTGTTGTTTGAGTTATGTTTGTGTTCGCCTATCATTCAAGGAATGGTGTAATTTCTTGCATAAGGATAACAAAGGTTTGTAGTGCAATGTGGATGGCTAAGTAACATGTTGATTGTCCTTTTGTTGGTTTCCTATTGCAAGGTAGTAGGGTTATGAGAAGCCATGGTTGGTTTGTTGTAGGAGTTTATTCCATTTCTGACTCTGTGTGGATTAGGCATGGGTCAAGGAGATTCTCAAATTATGAAGCTAGGGTAGAATAAAAAATCTTTCAATTAAAAACATTTCCCGCTTTCTTAGTTTAGATTTGCTTTCATATTTCCCTTTCCACACCACCACAAGCCATTGCTAGTAGTGAAGGTTGTGTAGATGATTTAACCCATTGAAGAACTTCCACCTTTATAGTGGGGTGATCCCACAATACTGGTTTACAATTTTTGGCCAAACTAGACACTAAAATAATTTTTTAAAACTAAATCTTCACTTTCAGACACCTATACTGGCTAAACCGTGAGGAATTTGAAAATGATGTAAACTAGAGTTTCATGACATTTTGTCTGTAGATTCTAAATATATTTTTTTCAAAATTTTTGGAATCAGATTGCACTTCTTTTTTCATCTCCCTCGAAAACTAGTTTTTCAAAATAACATTTTAAAAGTAATGACTCATCATTATAGCAGCATAACTTTTCCATGGGATGAAATTTGATTTCTTTTTAGTTTAGATTTATAACTATGATATCTAGTGCTTCCACTTAGTTAGATAGTTTTATTGAATATTTTTCTTTAATCAAGTTTAGAAGTCAAAACCAATTACAATTGAGACGGTCGATTGTATAATCGTAATTTTTATGTATTGAAATTCTTTTTTGTATCAGGGACTTTAATATTTGGGTGCACTCTATATTTTTCATTTTTTGATAATACATGGCTCCACACATGTGGGAACAAAGGCTTGATTTCAAGCGATGAAAAACCTATGTTTAATAATACTAAAAAAGTACATAATAAAACCAAAACATATTAAAATTATATTCGTTGGATAGCTCATTCCGAGGACTACCTGATTCTAGTTGGGTTTGTAAAGTCTCTACCACATTTTCATCTTTCAACCCAAACTCCAAAGGAGTGCAACAATTTTTTTGATTTTCTTGTGAATAGAGGTAAAAAATGTCGAGGAAAGGGGGTTTACCGAACCGGGGAGGTTCGGCGAACTACGTGTCAGACTTTATACATAAAAGGGTTTCACATTTTTTTTGGGCGTTGGTCCATTCATGCGATAAATTAGGTTCACTTGAACCTTAGTTCGAACAAACCCTCTTTGGATTCGTTTAGACCAACTTGTTAGATTGAACCCCCAAAATGATTTTTTTTGGCATGGGGTTATTTTTACAAGTTTTCCTTCCTTATTCGAATTGTAAACCACTTTTGTGGGTTTACCTAGTGTGATGATCTACATAAATGTATAGGAATACCCACCTTGGTCCTATAGAGCCTAAAGTACAGAGGAGAGGCTTGCCAATCAGTCATCTCCTGTTCATTGGCCACTAACCTAGGGTCTCTGAGTATAAGAAGTAGCTACCCTTTAAGAGATACTAGACCATCAGCTGGAACCTCCAACAAACACCATATGCATGGGCCTTTCTTTTCTTGTCAATTGTAGATCGAGGATTTTTACCCTTTGCCTCGACCTCACATCTTTATCTTCTTGTCATTATATCTGCGATGGGATCAATCTTTTGTCCACACGACCCCCTGCCTTTTCTACTCTTGGAACCCCCTTTACTTGTTTTTAAATTTGCATCTTTAAACTGCCCCTTCACATTTTATCGAGCTTTCTTCCAAAAGCATCTACTTCCTCTCCCAAGATTTCTTGTTTCTTTCAACCGATGTACTCCTTCATGCTTGGTAACTTCTCATCGTTTTACCATCCTATGCGGTTGAAGGTGAAAGGACACATATTCTAAGATTTTATTTACAACCAGTTGATATTAATGATGTATGATACTTGCCAGATCAATTTAGATCGACCCCAAAAAGAATACATTACTCCTTCAATTTAAATGCGAAGTTGATTTTCCTTTAATTGGAATTTGCATATTTGCAATCATTGTAGGCTGATTTCACAACTATAACATTGACATATTTATTATACTTTGGTGGGTGTCCATATCTAGTTCCAAGTCTCACGATGAGGATGTTGACAAAAGGTAGTGGAGATTGGCTTTACACCAGCCAATTACATTTGTTTAAAAGATTTCTTATCTTCTTTCATATCTTGTTAAAGTGTTAAATCTAAGAGGTTTAGGCACTGCAGGAAAGAGAGAAAACCAAACAAAAAAAAATCAAAATTTGAAGAAGATCAAACCATCAATATTTTTGGATGGTGTGGATTGATGGTGGGTTGGGGACAAAACAATCTGGAAATAGTTGTAATCTTTTTTGCAATATAAATAAAATATCTCTTACCTAACCAAAAAAAAGAAGAAGTAATAGTTTAATAATAATAATAAATGGCACGTAGCGGCTAGTACTTGTCTTTATAATATTTTAATTATAGTATTTTAGATTTAATAAAAAATAAATGTAAGTTTTGTTATTAATTATAGTATTAACATAATCATTTAAAAATGTCACATTAATGTTAATTTTTATTAGAACTATGTAAATTATATATTGATCATTATAAAGTAAATTATAGGAATGCCTATATTTTAGCTTAATGGAACAAAAGGTAGCTACATATATTTATTTATTGATTATATAATATAAATTTATAATTTTTAAAATGATTTTATATTAAATAAAATATAAATAAAATGAAATGATTACATAATATAATTATAAAAAAGAATAAAATAGTAATTATTTAAACATAAAATTTATATAATAGTTTTGTTAAATAATAATATGTATATATAATTATGTGAAATAATAATAAAAAAAACCTATAATAGTTCATTTTCCTAAAAAATGAGCAAAATGATAGTTCACTTTCTTATTTTCTAGTTTTATTTACTTAAAATAATACATATGTAAATAAGGTAAATGCAAAATAATAGTTCACTTAAAAAAAAAGAAAGTCAAAATAATAATTCATTTTTATTTTCTCTTAGAATTCATCAATAACACACAAAACTTTTAATCAAATTTTATTATTTATAAAATTAAATATTTTACAAATTCACTTTACAAAATTAATTAATTTTTTTTTTTTTCAAATTATTACAGGCTTTTGATTAAAATAAGTACTCAATTAGTGATATAACAGATTTTCACAATCCATAAAGATTATTACAGCAAGTTTCTGGATTAATTGTGTCTGATTTTTTCATAAAAATACGGTTATCGGTGGATCCGAATAGTTATCGGTTATCGGTTGATTCGAATAGTTTGCTCATAAGTCGTATTTCCTTGGAAGGTTGCCGTGTCAAACAAGAAAACGCCTTCTACTGATCCTGGTCCGTATTCCGTGTATGGATTGGCTGTACTTTTACCTTGTGGGCCCTACATTTGTCTGGTAAAACAGAGCATATTACTGTTTTGTGCGTGTCGTATGGTCTGCGTTAAAAAGTCTTTCGCAGGAGTGACGAATTCCTCTGCTTGACGGAGATTATGGTTGCCGTGTCAACAAGAAAATGCCGTGTCAAACAAGAAAATCAAGTTTAAATTGCATAAACTCTGTCAGATTATTTATCGTTCGTATTATTTCCCTTCGACTTACAAAAGACTAAAATCTCGGCCATTTTTTTCCACAAATATTCACGCCGACCACAAAAGACTTAAGACTTCGAATAGTGATCGCTGATTAAAAGCAGATCAAATCATAGGGAGAGACCCAGTAGCCGCCCGCCATTGAATAACCGCCACCTCCATGTTCACTTAACCCCCCCAAAAAAAAATTGACTTTGATCCATTAAAAAACTTTATGTTATTGAATAACTAATTACAAAAACACCAATAGCCGCTCATTAAGTGCTAAAGTGACTGATTTAAGTGGATTTTAAGTGCTAAAACAGCTATAATTGATTGAAATTATAGCGAGCGGCTACTGGGACAGCCCTCTAAAAGGTGACTTTTTTACCTCCGCGTGCATATCCAATGCTCCCGCACTCAATCGAATTGCCCAGAAGCTGAAACCTTAGTTATAAGCACTTAACTCATGTGCGAAAAAAACCCATAAATTTTTTTCCCGATTCAACATACGGTTTGAATTCTACGCTTGTCGAAGAAATCACGGTATGGCCTTAGCCTGGGTTGCTCCATTAATTCCATCCACGAGAAAAAGACTCTATATTTGGCGTAGTTACGCTGTTTGTTTAAATTTAGATCTGAATGTTGTTCATAAGCCCAAATTATGGCTGTCTTTTAATGACTTTGTATTTTACCATGCTTTGAGTTTATGGTTGTCAATTGTGTGAGGTGTATCTAATTGTTTGCTATGTGATTCTTCTTTTGGCAACCTTCGTGTTGCCTTATTCTTATTGTACTCTCTTTGCATTGTTTCAATAAAAAAATAAAAATAAACTTGCTTTTTTTAATAAAAAAGGAGTAGTGACAACTATTGTCTTATTAAAAGATTAATTATTCCCATTTGATGTTAGCCTATACCTTTTAGGAGAATAACAAGTTTAACTTATATTGATATGAATACATGTTCATTCATGTGGAGATTTTAAAGGTTAAATATGTCTGGTTAGTTAGGTGTTTGAAATTTGTGTTTTATGTGTGTATCCTTCTATAACATTTTTTTAAATATTTTTTCACCATTAAAAAATAAAATCATTTTCATGAATGGTTTAAATGTTAATATATAATTTCTTATCCATTGAGATATAATGTTCAAAACTTTTGTTCTTAAACATCATTACACAACAAAGTCATATTAGATAAAATATTCTCCTAATTTAAAATAGTTTTTAATATTTTTATCAAATTCTATGCTCTCTATTTACCTATCTTTTTAATTTCTTCAAACAAAATAATTATAACCACATTAATATATTTCTATAATAAAATTTAAAAACATTAAATAAAAACACAAATTATTTAATAAAATTTATTAATTTATAGATTGATATCTTCAAGAAAATATATCAATATACTTGATACAAATTTAATTATTAAATCTAACTTAATCAATTTAATTACAAAATTAAACCTTTTAAATATATTTATAAATAAAATAATATAAAACAAAATCAAATATATTCAAAAATTAAAAATTAAATAAAATGAAATTAATTAAATTTATATTACGGGCGTGTCCTATTTGAGAATTGCCAAGCCAATTATTGAAATCAACGTGAAAAGATCATTATAAGCAATGCAAGACGGTTAGTTAAATCTCATCCATTGAATGTTTTTTAAAGATCAATATAAAAAGAAAAAAACAAGCAGCATTTCCCTCCTTAAAGTCGTTAATACATTGCCCCACTTGCATATGTTCGGCCTATTTAGCGCGTTTTCTCCAGCATTATAGAAATTCCAATTACTGCGGTGAGTGGAGTCGTTATCCTCAAATACGCCCTTTAACTGCTTGTTGTTTGCATTTTTGTTTTCACCGATTTCTTCATAATTGCAGTTGTTGCCAGTTTAGTGCGTCTTCTTGATTTTGTTTCCTCTTGTATGTTTTGAGATGCTTCACTTTTTCTGCTGAATCATTAGTAAATCGTTTATTTTCCTTTACATCCAAAATGCAAATGCTATCAGCTAAAACATTAGTAAAGGGATGTGGGCTGCTGGATTTGGTTAAGTCTTTTTTTTCAGTGTAATTGTATTTCTTTCGGATATTATAAAAGTACGAGACTGGCAGATGTGCGAACAACATTTTTTAACATTTAATTTTCTTTTTTGCTTTCAGCCTTCTGGATTATGGTCATAATGTCGAAAGCAATTTGTTGTCTTGTTGCCACTATGCTCTGCAGTAGCAGTTGCACATATCAATACAAAAATACAGAGATTGAATATTGATTATATTTTGATGGATGTACATGTCCTGTTATAATGCTTCAATTTTGCCATAAACTAAAATTATGTGGGCAAATATTGCGGTGGCTGGCTTTACATTTGCCAATTGCATTCGCGTGGGAGTTTCAAAAGGCTTTTCTATACAAGCACACTCAGTTATAGCGATGTGTTAGTCTTTCTACTAATGACTTTCTTGTACAAATTCGGTAACATACAATTAACTGCAATTGGAAAGAGTCAAGTCAAACTCCATAGCTTTGTGTAGCATAGTTTTATCTTTGGCATGAGAGGGGCTCTAGAATAGGGTGTGGACATACATCACACCATAATTGAAAACACTCAGGAACTGTTTTAAAATCCTTTTTGGGTGCATGTTTATTTGTCAAATTAAATTGAGAACAATCCATATCTAATACCAAAACACAAACCACAAACCACGTTGGTTCACTTTTGCCATAGACTACAATTATGTGGGCATATATTGTGAAGTATTGTGAAGGATTTTCTATAGATGCACACTCTGTAATGGCATTGTGTTGGCCTGTACAACAAATTGCCGTCTTCATAGAAATAATAAAAATGAAAATTTCATCAAACTTTTACATCATGGCATTTTGGCTAAGCCTTTGTTTGGACTGCTTATAGGTTTTTCCCCAATCAGAGAAATGAATAATTTTGGTCAAAATACCATTTTCTCCATTGAATATGATAGCAATCAGAGAAATGATCAAAATGCCATTTTCCCATTTTGTTAAGAATTTGAAAACTATATATCAATACACACTTGGTTTTGGAGACTTTTCATACTTTTCCTGTTGTTGTGCAACACCCTGAGAGGAACGTATTCTTTGCCACATCACCACGGACCGATCAACTCATTACATTGTCGGTCTTGTTTAACATCCATTCCCCTATTTTCCGAAACCGGCCTGCCAACATTTACTACGCTGCAGCGGAACATTTTCTAATATCACATATGCACCTTTTGCTTCCACGTCTTAGTCGTGTGTTTTCTTTCTACTATTCCAGTAAATATATTCCCTTGTTTGGAGCAGATATATTAGTTTTTTTATTTACATTTTCAGTAACACTATATGCACCAAAATATATAGCAGCATTATATTTTCAGACAAAAGGACTTTACAAAAGTCTTGATTCAACTGATGGTGAACAAATTTATTATCCCCTGCCAACTAAATCATTACTTACCTTCAAATCAATATCTTCCCTCTACCCACGAGACATCATCTCCTAATTTACTCTTACCTTTCTATTTTTAGCAGGCATGTAACTAGTATTCCCAAATGGCAAAATTGTTACAAACCACTTCTAAACTTAGAAAATATAATTCAACACGCCTCTTAATTCTAAGGAATTGCTTTGCCCTACTTCCTCAGTTTTAGGAGTCGGTTTGCATCACAAGTTTTCATAGGCACAACCCTAATGTTAGTAGACAAAAATCTATCCCTATTTGACACAGTATGGTTGGCATCTTTTGTTTAATTCAAAAATTCTTATGACTGATTAGGAATTTTTAGACACTGGCCTTATTCAAAGAGGCCACTTTTGATTAGGAATTTTAGACTGGCCTTAGTTCCATGAGGGTTTGAACCCTGCTAAATTTGTTAACATGTCATAAGTCTTTTTTTTTAATTTATTATTCTAATTTTATTAGATGAAATTAAAAAAAATATTTTTTAAATAGAATGGTGTTTATTTACCAGACATTTACCTTACCGTTTCTTACAAACATCTGTAAACTCTCATCAGTGATAAACTAGATAATTAAAATCAAGTCTTTCCTTTTATAAAAATCTCTCCAACTATCCATTATTCCAAAACTTCTCGATTCATCTACTGCACTAGTTTCTTGAAATGCCATCCATTGAATAATCTAATATTTGTTTCCAAATTTTAATATATGTAAATACGAAGAACTTTTAAAGTACATATTTCTATATATACGTCACAAAAAAAATGGATTCTTTTGCTACATTCAATGTTTGATTTCCAATGCATCATGTTGTTTGCTAAGATTTTTCATGCTTTACTACAACATCATGTTATAACGCCATGTTCTCTACAATTTATTTACACCAAATTTCTAATTATATTGAATTCTCCACACAAATATTTATTATTATAGCATGCTACTTGTTTACATTTAAATTATGTTTTGACCTTCTACTTCGTAAGATTTATAATTACTATTTTGTCATTTATAATTATGTTATTTCCACTTATGCTACAATAAACTCTTGCATGTGTACAATCTTATCAAAAATACTTGATACCAAAAACAACACTTCTAGAAGCTACATAGAATAAAGCACAAAATTCAAAATTTTGGAATTGGCTATTTATGGTAGAGTTGACATAAGAAGTAATAGAAATTGTTGTCTATATCAGGTATTATCTATCTTACCAATTATGTTTCATATATTGATGTGGTCTGCCATTTTTTTCTTTGAAATTTGAATCATTATATGAGATCACCTTATATGCTTATTAATTTCATCTATGTATGGTCATCTTAATCTATTGATGGATGTAACTAAATAATGTTTGGTAATAAAAAAAAAAATTCCTATTATTTCTCTTCTTTTTATGATGGGCTAAGTTTATATTGCTTATAAGTGCTTATAAATTAGACTTGGGAAATTATTAGTGATTATGTGTATTCAAGTTGTATGGATCACATTTCAACAGGACTACTCATATTTCATGCATCTATGACAAAAAATTTTTCAATGAGGATGTATTGGATGTAAAATTGTTTTGGTTTACATGTTTCTATTGGAGTTGTGCATGAAAATTACAATGGTTTAAAGTGGTTTTGGTGGAAAACTAAGTTATTATTCTTAACAGTTTCTACCTATTGTATGCTTAAGATCCTAAAAAAGGTTATTTAATGTATCCAATAAGTAGATTTTCTCATAAGGTTCTACTTAAAAAATTTGGGATCTCTTTGCAATGAATCGGTCTCATGAAAAATCTAAAATTGGAGTACATGAATATTTATAATAAATCAGTTGAATAAAATATATATATTTCATCTATTATCTTGTTCTTCTCATCTTTGTTTGCATTTTCTTTCATTGGTAATGAAAGCAACATGAGGGCTAGGCCATGGATTGGAAAATTCTGCAGCTTAAATAGAGGTTACATTTTAAAAATTCCAATGATATCATAAAGTTCGGCTTGATTAGAACTTACACTATTTTTCCTCCAAGCAAGATGCCCTGCGATGGTACATGAAGAAATGTCCAAGTCATGATAAGGAGTGGCATTATATAAATGATGGTTTTATTTGTAACCTTATCTTTTGAAGCTGCTTTATAGAGCATAAGTAAGAAGACATAAATGAGATAATTTTTTTATGAATACTTTAATGAAGTAGAAATGACATGTTGGATAAATGTGAAAACTTAAATAAGAAAGGAAAAGGGAGAAAATTAAAATACTACTTACTATTGATTGATCTTGCACAAATGTATGCAATATAATAGACCAACATTTTGTAATTGAGCATTCACATCTCTTCAAGATACCCATTGCACACCAAGATGTAATTGCTAGTTATAATTAGATATATATTTTAAATTATGATAAATTTTAATTTGAAAATAAATTAATTTGTATACTTATTAATGATAAATGGAATATGATATTTAGGTTCTAATATTTTAAGGCTGTCTTAAAGGTTTGCTCACAAGTATTTCCTAGGAAAGGTCATATGCGTATTTGCTGCTTGTACCTGATATTCCTGCCAACCCTTGGATGAGTTTCCACAAAAGACGCACTTTCTTGTTTGACACGGCAACCATAATCTCCGTCAACAAGAGGAATTCATCCGTCTTTTGAAACTTTATGACATGAAGAGAACATGAATAATCTATGTTTAAATAGACAGATGTAGGGCCCACAAGGAAAGGTACAAGTTAAAATTTTCCTCGTTTATGGAAGTCTTACATTCGAGGAAATAAAACCCTAAAGTGATTATTTTAAGAGATAAAAGGAAAAAATAAATTATATGATTTGTTGGGATTTAAATTTTTGAAGGTATGTAAGACTATTTCCCCTTCTCCATGACACTGTGGTCATAAAAACTTCTAAAATAGACATATATGTGTTTAAATCCATTGTTGCAATAACATTGTTTAAAAAATAAGGTGAGCTTATCATGGTGGGTAAGTGACTATTTGAAATGGTGATGGCAATGGAAGACATGATGAAATTAATGAGGTTGCCAACAAAGTGGAAGATTGAATAACGATTGACCTAGATATCCTTTTCTCCAAAGATTGAAACCTGATTAATTCAAGTAGATAATTATTGAGGGAGTTGGACAAGTGCAATAATCTCACCATGATATATGCCATCCAAAATGAGCTCACAAGGCTGATACCATCCTCTATTGGGTTACTACATTACTTGATCCAACTTTATTTAAACAAAAAATTCTCATTTGGTGGCATCCTTGCAAAGCTTGAAAATTGAAGTGTACTAAGGTACTTGAGATTACGTACACACAAGTTAGAGGGGCTCATTCATTTGGTATTAGGTAGTTTACATAGTTTAAAGGTTTTCTTCTTGGCTAATAATATCCTCAAAGTATAGATCCCTCTACATCTTTTTGAGGCCAAGAGCCTTCAAGAAGTGTATATATGTATAATAATCAACACATGTGCAATTATTATAACTACATCAAGAAATAGGAACACATCCAAAGTGGTTTAAGGTAATGAATGAGGTACCTAAATCCAATTTACAAGATAGTCCAGTTGCATAAACACTTTAACTTACAATAGACGAATAAGAATAATCAAGAAAATGGTGTAAGCATAAACATGTGTTGATTTCTACACAAGAGAATTGCATTCTTTTGTAGTCTATTGCTTCTTGTCTAGTGTGGTAATAAGCAAAGAAGCCTATTGTGGCTAGCAATAAGTACAAATATTCTTGTGTAAAAATGATGGGACCAATGGAAAGTACCTAGAAGTCCTTGGGCTAGCTAGATGGAGAAGTAGCAGTTTCTTTGAGATTTTTTTTTTAAAATGAGACAAACTAAAACTAATCTCCCTATAGTTGTTGCTTCAATCTATTAACAATAAATGAAAAGTAGATATAAAACTATCAAGGTTTTGGAGATAATAGATTCTTGGGCTTGAGACAATATTTTTGTAGCTTTTAAATGAAAATATTTGTTGTGATGTAAAATTTATTTTAGGCATGAGGTGAGGAATGTTTCAATTCAATAGCCTTTTGTCATGTTGTTGGCGATAACAATGAAAATAAATGAGAAAATTTTATAGAATAAATATTACAAAACCCTACCAATGTAGATTTTTTTTTAAAACGAGATGAATCAAAAGCAATCTTCGTACAACTATTGTTTCAATCTATTAATAATAAATGAAAAGTAGATCTAAAAATATTGGGGTTTTAGAGCTAACAAATTCTTGAGCTCGAGACAAGGATTTTGTAGCTTTTAAACAAAAATATTAGATGCAGGTTAAATTTTGTTTTCAGGCATAAGGTGATGGCTCTAAAAATAATTGACAATATTTATAAGAGAAATATTACAATTTAACCCTACCAAGCTAGAATTTTAAAAAATGAGACGGACACAAAGTAATCTCTCTATAGCTGTTGCTTTAATCTACTTATATTGAATGAAAACTATATCTAAGAACATTGCATCTAACTTCATCCCTTCTGATTTCTAAGCATATTTTATACAATTTTTTTATAGTTGTATATTTGAAATGAATTTTTACATTTGTAAGATTTGATGTGGAGCAGTGACTATAAAAGCTAGTAATGGTTTCTTGAAAAACTTATTTTAAGTGAAAAGCTCAAGTATTTGAAAACTTACATAAAATTTATGACTAAATTAACAAAATAGACCTACGAAATAGATATAAAAACTTGGAAGAAAGGTGACCTACAAAAAATATATATGAATCGGTCGTGGCCAACCATCTCGCTCTTGTGTAAAGTAATCTATATAATAGGTATATCTCTTTGAATGCAAAATATTTTAAAAGAGAATTCTTATTACTATTTTTGAAGTTAGCATGATGCTACAAATAGAGAAATTGGTTTAATATCCATTTATTTCTCAGATACCCTTGATATTATGCTATTCTAAATGAGCAAAACAACTAAAAACTATGAAAAACAAAATATCAAGAACACCTCAAGATTAGCCAAAAGAGAGTGATAAAACAATGAGAAGAGTAGATAATGTAAGACAAATAGTTTACCTTCCCCTTGTTGCTGATACTCCTTTGATTGGCCCTTGCTTGGATTGGTTGTGTGCTCCTTGATGGCTCTATTGAAGATCACTATTATGTGCTTGGATGTAAAATGCAAATGGATGATATTGCAAATAGGATGAGTGCACAAAATGGCAGCATGTAGTTGCAAATTGACTAAGTGTTGTAAATGCTCATAGAGAGGGGGTATTTATAGAGCAACTTGAATTCTCTAGAGAATTCAAGGGCCAAGATTGATCCAACAAGATCAAGATGAAGGGCCATGGTGGGTTGAGAACCCACAAGCCCTCACATCTTGACATGTGGAGGGTGAAGTGGCCAAAGGGGGATGAGATGGAGATGAGTTGTCAAGAGGGTCAAGGTGGAAAGTACATGCACCTTGGGGGAGTGAGGAGATTTCCACAAAAAGGGATTTCTTGTCCCCAAGTGGGAGTGAAAGGGACTTTTGAGAAATTTTAGAATTCCTCAAAAATCTACATGGGAAAAGGAAAGGTGGTTGGGGGGATAAATGTGAATTAAAAATTCACATTCCTAGGATGATCTAGAGGGTAAAAGGTGGGCTCCAAAAAGGTGGGACTTGGTCACATGTGGAGATTGTGACAAGTCCAAGGTTCTAGAAGCCTTGGAAGAATGGAATGTGAATTAAAAATTCACATTTAAAGGAGAGGAATCTAGGGCAAATAAATGTGAATTAAAAATTCACATGGGAAAGGGGTTAATAATCAAAAAGGAAAAATGGAAGAATTGACCAAAAAGTGGTGCTAAATTTAGCTAATGACTTTGATTAAGGTTGTGCAAATATTGGATTAGGCTAATTAACAGAAGATTAGAGGCAAGTGGCAAATGTAGGAGGATGTGACATTAATCTTTGATTAAGAGGATGCACATCATAACCTTGGAATTAATTAAATTAATTCAAATTAGGGAGGTTATGGAGGATGTGACAAGGAGAGAGAAAGTGAGGAATTTTAAATTGATTTTAAATCAAAGAGAGGAATGACTAAATTAAATAAATTAGTGTATTTATTTAATTTAGAGAGGAATAAGGTAAAAGACAAAGTATTAATTATTAAATTAAATACTTTATCGGTATGAGACAAAGGGTGTGATATTAATTTAATAAATTAATATTACTAGAAAGTAAAGTACAAATTAATCATATGGAAGTGAATTAAATTTAGATGTCTACCATATATATTTTTGTTACATGGATGTATATGTATAATCATTTCAATTTAAATATAAATATGATATTTTTTCATATGAATTTGTTATTTAGATAAAATTTTAAGTACTATAAATTTTAAAATAAAATTATTGAAAAAATTAATTTGTAATTAGATTGTTAATTAGTTCGCATTAATAAATAGTATAATATTAATTTTATCATTGTTAATAAATAACTGATATTTTAATATTGTGGTTGTAGAGGAGGAGATTTGCTACTCTTGAGTCTAGGACAAAGAATAGTCTACAAGAAGCAAATGGTCCTCAACTACCTCAAAGGAAAAGCTCAAGTGACAAAGACTAAAGGAGAAAGGGGAGTTTTAACTAAAACTTATGTTTTAAGATAGATTTTAGAAAAAAAACTTCAAAGATTGAAAGAGAAGACTTCAGAGTTCTTAGGAGCAAGTTGACTAGCTCTCGACCAAGGACGATAGCGCGTCATGTAGACATCCCCATGTTGTGATGTGGTATCATATGGCCTGAGAATAGAATGTGCTCAAGAAACTCAAAGTATCTATTGTCTATTTAGGAACTAAACTTTGATTATTTATACTAAACTGACAAAATGCTAGAAATAACAAAAATAACAATAAGAAGAAAACTAACATGCAAGGATTTAAGTTAAATGAAATGAAATAACAAGAGAGAAGAAAGGAATAGATTCACAAGAGGTCCAATACTATGCAGCCTCCCATAATGCTCCAAATGAACAATCTACACATAGAAACAAGGAAAAATGTTAGGGTTATTTTGGCCTTTAGTCAAACCCCCATTTTGGTGTTTCCACATCCACAAATAGATAGATAGAAAAAATATAAAAGAAATAGATAATATACAAGTAGATGGATGAGATAAAGAAAGTAGACACATTAGAACATCAATATGCTACTAAAATGAGTGCGATAATGCAATAAAAAGAGTGAAGATACCTCCCCTCAAGCAAGGTGACAATGCCGAAGGAGAGCATGCAACACTTTGGATGAGTTGAGAGAGAAAATATGCCAATGTAGAAGCCAATAACTTGCAATAATAATGGTGTAGAAGAGAAATGAGAGTGGGAAAGTGAGCTAGAATGCAAGATCGATTGAGAGAATAAGAGAATGAGAAAATTTGAGAATGAAAGTGTAGAGTGAAAGAATATGATTTTGAATGAAGAAAAGACATGAAAAAGGCAGTTTTTGGGTGTGTTTTCCACCACAAAGGTGTTACACTTTACAAGTAGGTGGAAGTGTAATGTCCCAATATGTAGGTGTTTGCACATTGTGAAAGCATCCACAACAAAAAATCACTTGAAGACTAAAAACAAATGGTTCAAGGATGAAATTGAAGTTAAGGAAAAGGGGAATTTGCATTATCATCTTTATTAAGCTAAAGAGAGGGTTAAATGTAATGTGAAAATAAATAGGACACAATTTCGCAACATTACATTTTTCCCCCACTTTAGTGAGCATATGTATTCTAAACATGTGTGAGCTAAAGTAGAAAGAGGTTGAAGATAATATACCCAAGATGAAGAGGACACAGATCCTCAATCTAGTATATATGATAGAGAAGCTAAGCTAGAACATAGAGAGGACATAGCTCTTCCATCCTGCAAATCTGATTGCAATCTCACCACAAACATGTTAGCTGCGCAAAGACAAACATGTTAGGTGAAAAAGTGAAAAATAGACATGATAAATTCCATAAACATGACATGCCATAATCTAATTAGATAAAAGACGACAATGATAGGTATGGTTAGCAAGGCTAGAGTCCATATGAAAAGAACATAGGCCTGTGACTACACAAAGAAGCACATGTCATTCTAATGATATCCCCCTTAGAATGATGTGTGCTACACAAATAAACAGATATGATAGCCCACCTTAGAATGATGTATGCTACATAAAGAAGTACATGTCATTTTAAGGAGAAGAGAAAGATTAGAGATGTTGTGGCATGATATACATAGCGATATGTATCCATGGGATGTTGTCACATGAGGGATAACAAATAAAATCCACAACACCAAGAAAAGAAGAGATGAAGAAATCAAGATCACAGGGGGATCTGATTATTCAAGGTCAAAATTGTTCATGGATACATATAGATAAATGTAGTATAATGTGTATGAAATATCATCAACCCCAAATAGATTAGAATGGGAAGAAGAGCATATGAAGAAAAAATAAAAATTCAAGTCAACATGGAAGTGGCCTAAATGCCCCAATGCTTTGCATCATTCCCAACATGACAAATCAAAGTGTATGAAAGATAGAAGAATGTTGAGACAAATAGAAGTGTACAATAGATTTTATCTCTTGTATCCAACCACCTACAAGGGTAGCAAGGGTCCTCCAAGTGAGAGCACAAATATTAACAAATAAGCATGGGTGAACATGAATAAACAAACAAATCTAATCTAAATATGAAGAAGTACCGCTCTAGTCTAACACCTCCAATAACTCATCCTACTCCTAGTCTAGATCATCATAGGGGGAGGGAAGAAAATCCTATAGGGGGGATAGCAAGGGTGGTTCCATTTGACTCTTTTGTAGCAAGAGCCAAGGAGAAAGCCCCCTCAAGGTCTTCATCACTGAGGTCAAGTGAAACTAACATCATCGATCTAGCAAAAATCGAGGAAAAAGTTGTGATATCCTCCAATGAGTCAAACATACACTTCTTTGGAGTGAAGTGTGTTGATTGAGAAGGAGGAGGAAAAGAAAATAGAGAGTCAATTTCTCAAAAAAGGGGCAGTGAAAAACTTAGGCACTGAAGAGGTGCCATCACAAGGATGGTGCATTCCAAATTGAAATAAGAGGAGGGTAAGGAAGAATTTTTGTGACCTTCATTTGAAATGAGGTCAAAATCCAACTTACACTTCAATGGAGAATGTGGTATCCTCTTCATGGAAGCAAAAGAGGGAGATGGAGAAGGATCCACAAGAGACAAACTTCATGTGAGGCATGCCAATGGGCTTAGGAAAAGGTGGAAGATCAGGTAAGGAAGTGATCAAAGGTAGCTCCATAGAAGAAGTGATGAACACTTGAACCCTCTTAGGGTTAGGTTCATCATAATCTATTAAGGAAGTTGGAAGAAGAATAGAGGCGATGTGAATAGAAGCAAAAATAGGAATGGAAATAAAGATTGAAGTAGAGAAAAAATCAAAAGTAAGGACAACAACAAGAAGAGAGGTAGAGACAAGAGGGCCCCTCTTAGTCTTTTGTGAGGCCTCACACTCTTGAGCCAAGGATTATTGATGAGGCTTACACTCTCAATCAAGTTAGTTGCGATGGCTATGGGCACCAAGGAGGTTGGGCTGGGAAGACTTCGGGGGATCTTGTTCCATCAAAAGAGTAGCCTCCATAGTCGTTGCTAGTGGAACAACTGGCTCCTAAGGAGGGATAGGAGGAAGAACAAAGATAGGGAGAAGGGTCTTGATTATGGCTCCCTTTCCTTTGTCTACCTTAAGGTTAGGTGGAGGAATGGGAGGATGCCTTGAAGGTTGAGACGTAGAGACAACTCCATGGGTTTGCTTCCCCTTGTCATAAAGGGTGGGTTGGGGGATAGTGGGTAAAACTAAGAGTTGAAATACTCACGACTTTGAATTCCACAATGCAGGTGAATTTCATTTTTCTATATTAGGAACAATAGAAGGAATTAAGGAAATCGTTGAGGATTGTGAAGTCATAGAAGAAGATGAAGAAGAAGAAGGCCCATGGACAAGAGCTCACTTGTCCTTAGCCTTCAGAGGAGCAGATGACAAGGAATGCTACTACATGTGCATGAAATCCTTCAGTGAGATAACATGGGAAGGAATGAAGACACCATCAAAGATCAAACTTCTAGTATTATACCTAAAGTAAGCCTTAAATATAAAAAGTCTCCTCTAGGTGGTAAGGGTCTAACTAGAGAAGGCCAAAATGTTCAAGGGAGAATCTCCCACGCAACACAAGTGGCTTGTATCCAATGTCTTGGATAGTGTACACCATGCCCTCATGAGGAAATTTTAGACATTTTTGGACAATAGAGGTGACCACATTCATGGAGACTAGCCATGGAATGTCTAGTCTCACTCTGAATAGGTTGAAATTTGGTATCACAACAAATGAGACTTCTAAATTTTTAGGTCCAACAAGGATGGACATAGAGATGGAACCAATAGGTTCGATAGAAAGACCATCATGCGTACATAGCGTGGTATTTAACTCATCATATTCCTCCATGTGTAAATTATTTATGGAAAGGGTCTCCTCCATGATGATATTGATCCGATTCGTAGGGTTAATCATAATTCCTGTCACAATATTATCATTGACATGAGCTGGTATGTACAATGGAGAGGGATCCTTATTAAAATGAAAGTCATGTAGTATGAATATTATATCAAGTGTTGTATCTAGATGACCTGAAGGAGGAACATGAGTGAACGAAACCACATTCACATACTCAAATAGACTAGGATTAGTAGATGATGAAGAAGAAGATGTGATCAAATTTGTAGAATGAGATGGAAAAGGATCTATGTAAATTTGTAGCTAATTGTTAGGTTTGGCTACATTTTTTTTAAATTTTTCTTTTTACCATCAAGTCAAATGGTGTTGTTGTTGATGTGGTCTTGGATAACATGTCAAAGATATACACATCACTTGGTATCATGACTTGATAACTCAATGATATTGGAATTTTTTTTTGTTTCATACCATCTAGGATAGGGCTCGGATAGCGGTCTTATCTCTGAAAGAGAAATTATAGCATCTTTTAACAACTTATGTAGGAAATTTGTGTAAGATTCAGACAATTTTGTAAAATTTTTATTGTCTAGTATAGCTCTTATCAATAGGAACAAACACCATGTTTACTACCGCTTGATTCTTTCTTGACTCTCTAGAGATAGGAACAACTAGTTGATTATCCAGATGGGAGGATGAGGATGAACCCTTGTATTGAGCAATCGTCTATTGATGTTCATGCAACACAACACACAAAAGAGCAAAAGAGGGATATTTAATTAGAATAAATTTATCTCACAACACTGGAAATAGGTTTCTGATGAACACATGATGTACTTCATAATCTAGAAGGGCATATGAAATTTGGGAAATAAAATCTTGTTAATGGGAAATAAAATTAGTTACTTTTTTGTGTGTACCCTACTTGCATTGGACGAGATCAGTAAAGGTGACCTTCGGTCTGATGTTTGCTTGGACTTGTTGTAGAAACTAATTTACTAATTGTTCAAAAGAAAAGATAGAATTATTTAGAAGCAAGCGATACCATTCCAAAGTAATTTCCTTGAGGAAATGCATGAAATTTTTTGCTAACAAGGCATCATGGTGAAAGAAGTTGGTACACTTGGTATTGAAAGAGGAGACATGCATCCATAGATCTCCTCTACCTCTATACTTGTCTTATTTATGAATCTCCATCCCTTGAGGGATGGGGGTATTTAGAATAGAAAAATACAAATGGTTGCAGCAATAATACAGTTGGAATATGGGTTGAGAAGCAAAACTAGCCAAGTTCACCAACTAAGATTGTATTCACCCCATGTTTTGTAATAGAGTAGTGAGGACATGATTTGTTGATGGAGGTTGACTAGTTGCATTACCAGAGGTGGAGGGGATTTGGGTTCCACATGTAGTATGCTCGAATCCCAAAGGGACTCAATTCACTCTAATTTTGGGAATTTTTATGGATTCAATGTTGGTATTTTCAGCAACAAGAACGATAGTAACAAAAGGACCCGTGTCAACCATATGTACATACACTCTAGGCATTAGAAAATTCAACTGGCGACCATTGATTTCTAATTGAACATCTTGAGGGTTACTAATGAGGCAAAAAAATGTCTCATCTATTAGCCAAATAAAAACATGTATTTTGCTTAATTATGAAGTTTATCAAGATTGAGCATGATGAGGAAAGTAAGAGATTTTTAGTTGGAGTAGTAAAGATTTCATCATATCTTGAAAATTATGATCTCGATTCTTGATATTTTTGGACAGAAATTCAGAGACAAGAATTCAAAAAAACCCATTAAATTTCATGAAAACCCAGTTCATGGTTTGAGAGAAAACTTCACCAGTCTGATGCTCTGGAACTTTGCTTTCATGCTTCACTAGTTCGATATTTTGGAACTTTGCTGCTCTAGAATTTTCGGAGCTAAGAAGGATCTAAGTGAAGGATCATTTATGAAGAGGTTGAGCAATTTGGACTTCTACGAGTAGTTAAGGGACAACAGTTGAGAGCATCTAGGGGGTAGTTCCAAGCATTAAGGTAGGTTGTTGGGTTGTGGAAACAAATGGAGCATATCTAGGAGACAATTTTGGGTAGTTTGAACCTTTTTGCAAGCATCTAGGAGTTGTTTTATGAGCTTTAATGATACACAAGGGAAAGACATGAATTTTTCAGCAGTCAAATGTCTTTTCAGAGCTTGTTTAGGGGCTGCAAAATAGGCATATTTGTTTTGGATGATGATTTAGGAGGATCCAGAAGACCTTAAAAATTCACAGTCTCAGAATCATATGGAACCAACTCCATTGCACAGGGCTCGCTTACCCAATCCTGACGCAACTTGAATCATGTCAAAAGGAGATCATATGCCTGAGATATGCTTGGTCAAATTTTGGTCAACATGAGGTCAAAATTGGTCAACCAAAAATTGAATGATCATGGAACATTTCTATACAAGTTCCATTATGTAGATCTCGTCAAGAGCTTTCCAACGCATTTTGAACAAACCAAATCCAAGTTTGTATGGAAGTTATGACCAGTCAAAGTTGCGGTCAAACTTGGTCAGAGTGGTGACGTAGCATCACTAAAACTTGACACTTGGTAGGACACATGGCAGATGATGTGGTAGGACTAGTGACTTGGCACTGACTTGGACCAAATAAGTGGAAAAAATATGGATTAAACCATATTTGTTAAAGAAAAAACATATGGTTTAAAAATTAAAAAAAGAGAGGATTTGGTGGGATTTTATCCGTTAAAATCCTCATGCCTTGCCCATAAAACAAGGAGAGAAATAAATCCCGTAAACTTATATTTCAACAAATTTACCCTCTTTAACCAACTTCCTCATATTTCAATGAATTATACATTTTAAGGACTTAAAATAATTATTAAAGATTTTTATGATTTAAAAGGGGGTTTAGAATATTTCAAGGATTATCTTGTAAGG
>VDFB02076144.1:0-27235 GCA_007258455.2 Sequoia sempervirens
GTCAACAAGACTTTAAAAGCGTGTATATGAGGAACTACTCTGAGTTTTTAAAGGAAAACCTAATCACAAGTAATTTTGAAGACTTCTGGATGGTGGTCATTAATCATCCTAATATCCTTTCCCCCCCTTAGCTTGCTCAATTGAAGAATTAAAAAAGGACTAAATGCATATTCAAAAGTCCTAATTTGTAACTCGAATTCTATATAAACCCTCTTTTAAGGAATATTCCAAACTTTTACAACAGGGTTGTCTCCTGGTAGTACTTGCATAATAAAAAATACACATTAATGTTGACTTTTAACTAAACTATTTTTTCATTTGTTCATGTTTCACACATTAAAACAACAAAACATATTAAGTATTTCACACATTCTATATAATTTATGTTTTCTCATTGCAACATTCAAATAAATTCAATTCAATTTTACAAAAAAAACATTCCATTAGACATGCTCCATGCCACAACTAGCATGCCTCAAAAAAAATTACAAACATTATTGTTTCCTTCATTTGTTTGAATTCACCAACCTTTACTAATTCCTATGACAACCACCTTTTATGATTGTAAACAACACTTTCTCTACACCTTTAAAAATCCCTAATAATATTAGTGTGAAGCAAATTGGCCCAATCACCACAAGTAATTGAACAATGCAAGATGTAGATTAATTCTTGAGAGCTTGGAGTGCATGCACACCATTCCATACAAAACATATTTAGGTTGCTTTAGGCAGACCTTAATGTAAAGTGTTGATAACTATCGAAGTTTAGAAAAAATAGTCCCCACAAAAATAATGACAATAGTTACTCTCACCAATTCAAATTATATTGAATGAGCATACCTTTATCTCATTATTTAATACGCGTGTTAAAATAATCAATAATTGAATCATACACATGTTGATATCTGGCAAGAGTTATAGTTGTGTCAATCAATGTGAGATTGGTCTCATGAGTTGAACATTTGTAGGGAGTTGTTGAGCTTTACTTCAAACTATAAATGCGTAATCTATTTTGATGAATTAACAAGTAGTCTTTTGCAACATAATATTAGTTTTCTTATCGTGTGGAGCACTCTTCCTCAAAATAAACAGTGGTGGATCATGTCCCCATTATAGCCTCTACCATTCATGGTAAACATTTTATAGTCAACCCCTAACAATAAGTTTTTATCTCTAAATTATTTTTTAAAGATAAAATGTTAAATTTGAGTAAAATACTAAAAGCCACAAACAAATTATTTATTTTTATTTAAACAATTTATTTATTTTTATTTATAACAAAAGTAGCTTCATTAATTTTAAATTAATATTTTGCATCCATACAGAATAGATATACATAAAATATCGTAAAACTCTCTAGCAAGAATACATAAAATATCGTAAAACTCTCTAGCAAGAATACATAAAATATCATAAAGCCCTCTAGCAAGAATACATAAAACTCTCTAGAAAGAATATATCTCTACTCATGTTGTAGAATTTGACATATATGATTGTGTACTCTGAGGAATATATATATATATATATACCCCTAACATAGACTTTTTTACCTCTAGATTATTTTTTAAAGATAAAATGTTACATTTGAGTAAAATACTAGAAGCCACAAAAAAATATATATATATTTATAGCAAAAGTAGCTTCATTAATTTTAAATTAATCCTTACCATCCATGCAAGATAAATATACATAAAATATCATAGAACTCTCTAGCAAATATCTCTAGCCATTGTAGAATTAGACAAAGATGGTTGTGTACTATAAAGAAGATATATAATAGGGGTACTAGGCATCCATGCAAGATAGATATACATAAAATATCACAAAATTCTCTAACAATAGTATATATGTACTCATGTTGTAGAACTAGAAATATATGGTTGTGTATTCAAAAAAGGTCAAGGTAGTTTAATAAAATGCTTGATTTCTTGACAAATATGAATCAACATAACTACTAAGTATAATCTACTATTAGTTACACTCTAATGGGTCTACATATTGTATTCACATGGCATCTTTTACAAACCCATTTTGCAAACCTTCAACATTATCACAAACATACCCTTGATAGGATTGCTTTTAAGGACCCTTACTACAAACCCTCAACATTGTCACAAACAAACCCTTGCTTGCTTATACATTTATTTACATATATGAAGAAGTTTCTAAAACATCACTTGTGACATGGGCAAGTGAGTTCATCCAAGCATACATTTGCAATCATTTTCTCCTTGCATGATCTCACACTCAAAGAGGCCACACAAAAATTACAAAGTTTTACTAATAATATTAGTTATTGAAGTATAAACATTGTTAAAGTTTATATAATGTATAATTTACTAAATATCTAGAAAGTGTAAATGTATCAACTATTTACATCCAACATTTAACAACATACTACACACCCCACATTGAAGTTTGTTTCCAGAATCCCATACACTTGGAAATGGTTACCTTTCTTATTGTGTCATCACATGACATAATAACCCCAGAGACTTAACAATTGGCTAGACTTCACTATATGGAATCATTGGAGCTCCCATCTCTCTTATCTCCCCCAAAAACCCTAGTGCCTAGTTTTTCCTTGTTGCATTTGGGTGTCACTAGAGCAATCATTAGTGATAGTGTAGGCTTTGATATTATGTCTCCACTAATTGCATACTCTGCTAACAAGGTTTTGACATTGTCTGTCTAAAAAAAAAATTGCCACTCTTTATACATGTTGAACTTTGAATCGACATAAATTTTGACCTTTATGCCCCTGATGGTGATGGTTTGGCTTTAGGTTGATAATTGCATCAAGACCCAACAAGATTTTATTGTAGTGACTTTGGATTTTCTTGGTCAACGTGTTATGGAATGAAGTTTGTTGCTTTGGAGTCAAGTCACTGGGAATCCTACATGACCATACCTAATGTGACCCCTTCCCTATTCACAATCCTCCCCTATGGTGGTTTATGGATAAGACATGGTTGAAAATGACGATTTTTAATCTTTTGCAAGACTTGGTTTACATATTCAACAATTAATGCCCTACTCTACTAGACTTACGCAACTAGGCTTTGAAATCATGGAAGCCTCTCATAGACGACAAGATTGAGCTATTTCCTTGTGTTAGGAGCTTCTTCATAGCAACTTATCTCTTCAAAGGAAAGGGATTTGGTGCCTAACAACAGATTATGGATGTGGGGAGAGCACTCTCTCTCTATCAAACCTTGGTACATCTTGGTATATCTCATTCAATCACCTCTATGGACCTATCAATGTTAGACCAATTTAGTTTTAGCTTCCAAGTCTTCCTCTTTGATTCTGGTAAGATTCCTAATATGAGACCATTGGAAATACAATTGGTTGTTTCTTGAAGGTTGAATCTACTACTTCCTACATGGGTCACTATATGTTAAATCGTAATCTAGTGGATATAGATATCTTTGTGTTCTTCATGGGGCTATTTTTTTATGAGGATAGGCCTCAATCTAAATCACTTGTCTATGAGATTCTCCCCTTCAGATGTTGGTAATTTTTGCCATTAATAACCTAGCTTCTAATTATCCACTCTCTTGATGTAAGGACAAAAACTACATGTTGGTTGACAATTAGCGCTTCCAACTCCTTTATTGATGGCTCCTTTGAAGACAAGTCTTCTCAAGTTGTTGGATCTTCTCTTCCTAACACTGCGATGGTGAGTCATGTTCCTAAGGGGGTTTCTCATGCAGTTGGTTCAAAGAGAGTCTCGCTCCTTTGGCTCCTATTGGGGAGTCCCACTCACCTTGTGATTTGATTGATTAGTCTCATTTCCTCTACTATTATACCCTTCATTTTTAGTGCATCATCTACTTGCTTCTAAGGCATTAGATCAACAATTAGCAACACCAACTAGGCATTCCTCTATTTTTGTTTTACTTGTGTATAGACCCTTTGAGGAGTCTCCCCCTTCTCTTAGGTTTGAGGACTTGAATGATAACACATCCTAGACAATTGTTCAAAGGCAAAGGAAAGGTCTTCCCAAATCTCTCTCCCATTCACACCCCAAAGTGAAGGGTGTGAGATTGAATAGGGTAGGGTATAGCATTGTTTAGGCTAGATCCTTGGGCACATTTTGTACTTAGCAACTTAGTTTCAATTGTGTTGGTTCTTGCTTAACTATTTAGTTGCAGTTGTATTTTCATCCCATACGAGGATTTGTCATGTTTTCTTTAAGTTGTTATATCTAATGTATAGATTTATGGTCCCTTCAAAATCAACTTAAATCTATACATTAGATAGAACAACTCAAAGAAAACATGACAAATCCTCATATGGGATGAAAATACAATAATAATAATTTACAGCTTATTGGAAACCAACATAGTAAAAAAGGCAAATGGATTTCAATCACATGTGCATTAGCTTTTGTCTACACAGCCATAATAATCACAAGTAGTCATATTAACAAGATGGTAAAAAATGAGAGGATGCCTAACAATCAAATTACTTCTCAAAACCAGGAGATGCCTTGAAATGTTAGGCCTATGGAGGCTGCATTTATTGACACCCGTGGGGCCGCTTTATATGTTGCGGCGGCATTATTTTTCCATTGGGGATCAAGATATAATTAACAAATGTGTGGAGGATTTGTCCAAATTAACCACAAGATTAATATTGTTGACAATTGAATTGATCTCATAAAAGCAATCCATAATTTAAGTTGCCAAAGATCTCTTATCCAAGGCCGCCCTTAAAATTAATTACAAATCAGTTATTAAGCAAATCTATTCATAAATACTTTAAAAAGAATCCTATCTACATTTCAATGGTCAATTAGATGGGAATCAAGGACAGGAACATTTTGGTTTACTCTAGGTGTAGGTGAAACTCATTTCATCCTCACTACAAGTGAATCAACAACTGTCACCTCCTATCATTTTTCTTGCTCCCTAGCTTTTTGCTCTGAAATGCATTACCTCTAAACAGAATTATTCTTTCAAGAATGGGCATTGAGAAATGGGCTTTAAAAGTTTATTTACGTTTAAGCTAGCCTAAAGAGTTGTGCCTCATGTCCAAGAGCTGGCTTAACTAGCACACTCTAAGCGTTGACCCGCTTAGGTGGCTGGTATGGGCCCCTTAATCCGTCCCGTTCCCCGTTTCTCATCACCGTTGCCGTTCCCTGTTATCGCGCGCAAAGTTTAAGTTTTTCAAACTTTTTTCTCCCGCCCATATATCCCCATATGCAACAAACAGGTTTCCGCGCCGAACAGACTTCATCTGAACGCCTGCTCACGGCCTTTGCCAAAATGGGAGCTTTGTAACAGGATATGGAGGTCCATCATCACTGCTGGAAATGCTCTGGTAGACATGTCTGCAAAGTGTGGAAGCATAGACAAGGGACGCGAACTGTTTGACAGGATACCTCAAATAAACATGGTCTCGTTGAATGCTAAAATTGCAGCATATGCACAAAATGCATTTGTTGAAAAGGATTTAGAAACTTTCAGTCGAATGTCATGGGCAGGTGTAAACTCAGACTCCGCAATCTTTGCCATCATCCTCCCTGCCTGTGCCAAAATGGGAGCTTTTGGAACAAAATGGGAGCTTTGGAACAGGGTATGGACATCCACCAGAGGATAAAGGAAAGGAATTTTGTCAGATGTTGTAGCTGCAACTGCCTTGGTAGACATGTATGCAAAATGTGGAAGCATAGACAAGGCACGTGAACTGTTTGACAGAATACCCCAAATAAATGTGGTCTCATGGAATGCCATGATTGCAGCATATACGCCAAATGGATTTGTTGAAAAGGCTTCAGAAACTTTCAAGCAAATGCAATTGCAGGTGTAAAGCCAGACGTCGCAACCTTTGCCAGCATCCTCCCTGCCTGTGCCAAAATGGGAGCTTTGGAACAAGGTATTCAATCAATCAAAGGATGAAGGACAGGGATTTTGTCAGATGTATAAAGCTTAATGGAAGGGAGATTTTGGTCAGATAATATCGTTGGGACTACTCTAGTAGACATATATGGAAAATGTGGAAGCATAAACAAGGCACGTAAACTGTTTGAGAAAAATGCCTCAAAGAAATGTAGTCTCACGGAATGCAATGTTTGTGGGATATCCACAAAATGGATTTTACAAGGATGTTCTCAAAATATTTGAATTAATTAAGCATTTTGGAACATGTCCGGACACTATAAGCTTTGCTTGTGTTATATGTGCATGCAGCCATGCAGGTTTACATACTTCAATCACATGGGTAACCCTTACTGCATCACACCTACAATAGATCATTATGTGTGTGTTTGACCTACTTGCTCATGCTGGCTATCTTGAGGACACCTTTAACTTAATCATCAAGATGCCAGTTAAATCTTGGGTGGATGTGTGAATCTGTTTTCTTGCTGCCTGCAGATCCCATATGAATATAGACTTAGGAGCATTTACAGCAACACTGTTTTTTATTTGGATCTTAAAAAAGATGTGACTAATGTTCTCTCAAACATCTATGCAGAAGTGGGCAGGTCGTGTGAGCAAATGGTAAGGGGATTGATGAAAGATAAGGAATTAAAAAGCTCCCCGAATGTAGTTGGATTGAAGGCCATAAAATGGTATGTGCTTCTTGTTAAAGAACCATCCAAAAGAACCATAGTTCACCATGTTAAACATTGACATACATGTATTATTGGATAAGCAATCCTAAGATACACATTCAATCCCTTATCGATTAGTGTGTGTTGATTATTACTTTGATGATCAATTCATAGCTAAGCTTTTTCTCTATTCATTAAGGAAAAAACCTTAAAATGGTTCTACTCTTTATGTACCTATTCTATGGGTTCCTTCCTCTATCTCACATATCTTTTCATGGAACACATTCAAGTCAACATAGGATTGTGGGTCAGTTACATCAATGTTATACATTGCAATCAAGGAGCAAATGAGAAGGTGATTGGTTTTATCTTCTATTATTAATGCCTTCTTTCATAGATCTCCTATCTTCTTCTCAACTCTAATATCAAGAGAGAATTTATTAAGAATATTTTCCCAAAGCTTCACAATCAAAATCTCTTGCACAAATATCCAACTTTTATAACACTTTGTACCACCTTGTATGATTATACACAGGTGATAGATCACCTTAAGGTCATCTCTTTGACCTTGATGACTCTATTTTTTAACCCATTTAACACTTTCCTCTTTGCATTTTACAAATTCCCTAGGCTAATCTTGAGGTGTTTCATTATGTTTTCCATTGCATTTTAATTGCTTAGAATAGGTTAAACATTTTGATATCACACTAACCACACATTTAAATCATTGTTCATGATATTTTATTGATTCCTCCTTAGTTTTTGTGATCTTCCATATTTTATTTGTTTTTTTGCTCATACATTAGGTGAATGGAAATGGGTTAGGGACTATTAATGTGGTGTGTCTAATGTTATTTCATTATTCTTTCAATTGAACTAAATATAATTTGTAATAGCAATCATGAAGGAGGTGGATCATGATGATGGTGATTAGAAGTTGAAGGCATTTACACAACTTTCCCTATCCTAGGCACTAGGAGAGAAGGTGGAACATCTTTGAATTTAGTAGGTGGGTATGCTTATTAGTGGAGGAATCAGGATGCCATTTTTGGGAGTTGTTCCCATGTGAATTCAATCATTGAAAGATGTTCATTTTTGAGATTTGCTATTATTAGAAGATGCTCTCCAAGAGGTGTATAGGTTTTTGAATGAAACCAAAGTTTTGAAAAAGCATATGAAGATTTCTTGTCCCATTATTCTATGAATTTTGGGTTATTATAGTTACATAGGTGTTATCAAATTGAAGAGAGAAGTGTGTTGTTTATGTACTCTTATTTCAAACAATTACTACATACTTGAGTCTCTCTTTGATATTCAAGTTTTTCCTTCAAGGGTTTCTCCATGCACATCTGGTGTTATGTGCCATATTCTAATGGTTTGTTTATTTGTATTTATTGTTATATACTTCCACATAATTTCATAATGCTTAATCTAATGTTGAAGAGCTTACATTTGTAGTAATCTACCCTACTTTACCAACATTATGAATTTCCCATCATACAATTTTAGAATTTTGTACCTTATTTGTAAATGTTATCAATTGCTCCACAACCACAAATTCCTAATGAATTAATTATTTCCCTTTCATGAAATTGTTTATTTTTATTTCATGTCCACCATGATGCCTTTCACTCCTCCCATAGAATTTCTAACCTCCCTTAAAATTATAAAATTGCATCTACACCTTTAGTCCCCCACTTTACTCTATGGAGGTCCAAATGTCTCATTTAATTTTATAATCCTCATATTTTTATCCAAGATCTACCACTCTATTATATACTTATACTTTTCAAAGTTTCAATATTTATGTAAAGTAATTGCTAAGTGCTCATCAAGTTCTACATCCTGGCTCCAAATGTTTGCTCCTCATTCATAACACACAATATAGCTAATTTATTTGTGTAACTCAACTTTGTGGAGTGTGTGTGAACCATCAGACCTACCCCTCCTTGTGCATGCAACATTAATTATCCTTGGACATGCTCAATGTGTATACCTCTTTTTCAATGACCACTCCATCTCATTTTAGAGATGCCATTTTTTATGCATGGTACATACTTATTGATCTATATGTGCAAGTTAGTGACAACTTAGTTCTATGTGGTAGTTTGTGATGGACATTCACTTGGTGCCACATGTCGCCATGTTGACATCACTAGTGGGCCCCAAAAATTTAATATTATAGGCACTTGGTCTTCCTTGACATGCTATATGGACTCAATAGTGAATGATTGCTTGCTAGAAGTCACCTTCAATGGTGGTATGCCTAAGCTCGCATTGATGTGGTTGGATTTCTAAAGTTGTAGGAAGTTACTACACACTATACATGACACCTGTGTGGCAACTTTAGTAAGCTCAACTCTCCCTTTGTGGCTTGTTTTTCCATTATGTATGCATGGGTGACATGGTGAAGATGTATGGCATCTTCCAGTTAGTAACACATAAACTAGCCTCAACAATTAAAATTATTAATGTGCATTTTTCTTCAAGTTTTATGTGTTGGCCATATAATATCATTCCATTTTCATGGTCATAAATCTTCATCAAATTAATCAACCTTCATCTCTTAATTGTGATGCTTGATATCCCCATGTGGCACATCCATTGTGGTGTTTGGCCTCATTGCATTAGTCTCCTATTGGTCCTTCTAGACCCCTCTTACAAACATAATTATTTTGAGATATTTGAGTCACTCACATGGCGACTTATCAATGGTGCCACATGTCTTCTCCAGTGGGTCCTTTCTTCTACATAGCATGTTAAAACTTTTCTCATTTCTTAGTGATGGTGTTAGCTATGATATACCCTATTAATTATTGTCTTAGCCTTCTAAAGTGATTCTAATTATGCATCTTGAGATTATGTTGCTTTATGTAGATCATTGATCTAGAGTATTATTTTGTACCATTATAATAACCATTGATAGATTTACCATATATAAAATGTGATAATGTAGGGCTCACTCTTGATGGTCTTCAAGCACTATATATGCTATTATTTAGGTATTTCCTTTGTGACAAGTGTAATAATTATAGAGGCCAACACAAATAGTAAGTATGACCATTTCTATATCATTATATTATCCAAGAACTCACCAATATATTGACATTTAAAACACTAGTGGTTGTGTTTTGCATTTTTTGTTGTCCATGCCTTAGTTATGCCCTATGTGCCCTAAATATAGGGTTTTCTTCCTCTAGCCATTAATATTGTGAATATGGTGGGTGTGGGTGTGTATTGTGTCCTTGGTGATATATTTGAATTACACATAGTTTGATATGGCTTGCAATTTCTATAGAGGTGTTCCATGTCATTGCATACTTATATTCTTTTTATTATAATTAATGTAGAGATGACCTTCATTGCCATTTGGTACAACTGATTGTCCTAATATAAATTTTATCCTTATGGTTATGCAAAATTTTAAAGGGATTGGATTTTAATGTGTTGAGTGAATAAAGGCCTATGTTAAATGACCAAATTATACGTACATGCCTATGCCATTTTGTTGGAATGAATGAGCTAGAATTTTATATATAGAGAAAAATAAAAATGTAACATGTTAGTAAGAACAAATACATAAAAATGGTAAGGTAGCTTGTAATAGTTTTAGGGTTTTGTAATGTGTTATTTTGAATCTTAATCCATTATATAAATTCATTTTATACCCCATTGAAGATGAATATATCCATGTATAGTTTGCTAAGTCTATAAATATATCCATGTGTTTTGGATGAGCTTTTGGGAATGATGCATGTTCCCCTAATTATATTTTATAATGAGTGTATTGTGAGTGATTAGGTAATCATCATAAATATTATAAAAAAATTATGAATCTTTCATAGAGAACTCATTTGTTCACTCCAATACAAGAAGCTCGTGTATTTTCTCATGGATTGTTCAAGAATGTTCTATTCTTGATGTAATAAATATATGGTGTGTCCCCCATGTGCATAAAGTTGAGCTTATATATGTAATCAACCACACTAGGTCCTTTTAGCTGTCATCTTTCACATGTTATAAATTTTAAATCACACATGCATTTACTCATTTGGTTTGTAGATTCAAGTTTGTTACATGTACAAGATAAAAGAACCAACATGTAGTGAGTTTAACCCTTCATCACAACATTGCACATACAAAATCCATTGTAGTATCTCTAAGTGTTAGTAGTTCTTCCAAATCTACATAGCTCATTTATTTAGTAATAGAATATGTTAAAAACAGCCATTCAACTAATATTTTTTTAGAGCTTTATACATTGTTGTCTAGTTTTCTTTCAAGTATGAAGTGTAGTCCTACACTAAAATTAATTATTAAGAGGTAAATATTAGTTATGTCAATCTCATGCATGTCTTCCTTTTCTACAGAACAAATCAACACATCAAAGCTCAAACATGTTAATAAGGTTTTTAGTGCATTGGGCATGGTTTTCTTTAAGACCCATTATGGTTATTCATATCTTTTTAATTATACGATAATAAAACCTTAGTGAACACACAATTTGGTGTAGTAAAGAAAAAATAAGGAGAAAGTACTTATTCTCATGCATTTTCCCATGTTACCATTTATCTAATCATAAGTTGCAATTCCTATTATCTTGAGTTGACTTCCTCTAGGGCTTAGGTGTGGTTTATCTTTAAAGGCTTTAGGGTGTAATTTTTTTTGAGAGCTAATAAGTGGTACTATTAATAAGGAAGCATTGAGGGTTTTCATTATTTGAGTATGTTAGTCATATTCACATCAATATCATGGTGAATTATTAGTTAGAACAAAGATCATTTTCTCTTCCCAAATAAAAGGTAGTGAATTTAATTGATCAAACAAATTTAAATACCTAAATTAAAAATTTGAATATGGAAGGAGGAATAATTTCATGATATTTTTTAGACATTGGAGACCCAAATTTTCATGTGAGAAAGCAACAAACAACTTTGAGAGCTAAAAATATAAGTTAGCTCAACTTTCTTCTCATGAGCATGAGGTTGGTCCATATGGTAATGATAAGTTGTCTGTAGTTTTAAGAAACTAATGTACTTTAGTTTTAAGAAACTAATGTACTTTAGATGACTTGATTGATAAATTTGGTCTAGAATACTATGGAGTATGTGGATATATGCAACTAAATTGAATGCAAGACTCATTTCACTAATGATAAGCTTCTTCAATATGTCTATGTCAATGCCTTTGGTCAATATGAGATACCAAATCATTATTTAGTACACCTTAGAGAACTTATGGAACAAAGGTACAAAAGGGTCGAACCTTTCAATGATGACATCAAATCCATAATTGAGACTACCATCATGCACTTATAGAGTGGGTATTGGTTGATAAATAGGAAAGTTGGTATTAAGAATGTTACTAATTATATAATTATGCCTAATTTTGTTGTTCCTAATATAGATAAAGGAAGACATAGGATAGAGATTGAGATCAAAGATCATTATATTTCATCAAAGGATGGCTAAGAAAATATGAGCACCCATGTAAAATCCTATAGTACAAAAGAATATTGTTCTAAGAACCAAGAAAACTAAAATACCTACAAGTGTAATGAGGTCCCAAGGAAAAGAATGTGAGCTCAAAATCATGTGGGGTAAAGGAGACATCTTGTCATGGAAAAGAAGCTATCAGTTATAGCTATGCTAATAAAAATAAAAAATGTTTCTAGGTGGGTGGTCAAGTTGTGCAACTAATCCTTGATGTTCTTTCCATCAGAGTGCCCCAATCCACACCTTTTCCTAATGACACCCTTATTGACATAGATTTAGCTCCAAATCAAATTAAAATCCAAATTCCCCTAGCTAGAATCCAAATTCCCCTAGCTAGAATGTTCAAAATACTTGAACATAACGATAATGTGTTGTCTAATATTATTTCCCTACCATTATCGATCAACCTATTAGTTCTTCCATTGATCCCAAACTTGATGTCAATGCCCAAGAAAAAACTTAAATCTATCTAAGAACATTATTAGTAGAAATAAAAATAAATATTCTAGATTGTACTAAACTGTAGGCAGGATGGATGTAGGCGAAGGTTGTGGAATTTTAACGTGATGAATTTGTTTAAAATTTTCTAAACCTGTTCAACAAATCCATTTTATTCATACTCTACAGCCATGTCTTTCACAAGATGGTATCTTTTGAGATGTTCCATCAAACAGTTCATGTGCTTTGTCTAGTATTCAACATTTTGCATACATTGATTTCCAACCATAATTTCTGATAAATAGACCTCTTCCCTTTCACTTTGATGAGTGGGTATACGCTGATCTAAAGCTCCCTTACTCACATGAGCTGTGAGGATGCTGGCATAGGGCATGGAAATTGTCTTTATACTTGCCAGATGCATTTGGATGAAACATTTAAAAAACTCCTGCACAAGCCATGCGAAATAGCTGACACAGGCCACGACATCTTTATGAAAGCTTCAAAGGCCATGTATTTTGTGCAGATCCAGTTATAATATTTCTTTGAAATAATCTATCAAACAATTGTCCTGCCTTGTCTATGCTTTCACATTTTTCATACATGGTTGTCAGAGTAGCTATGACCATAACATTGCCGAACCGCCTGAGGAAACCCATATTTTCTTACGCTGCAACAGCTATTTTCCATGAGAGACAACCAAACACTTTACCGGCTTGACCAAAACTTTTGCAACGCAGGAACTTCAGTAGTGCTATGCGTGGGCGGGAGAACTATTTTAAAACTAAGCGGGAACAATTTGAACACGAACGGAAACGGAAACGGAAACGGAAACGGAAACGGCGAACGGAAATGGGACGGCCTAAGTGGGCCCCACACCAGCAAACGTAAACGGTCAACGCTTACAGTGTGCTGGTTAAGCCCAGCCCATGTCCAAATGTAAAATACTAGAGCACAAGACATAACTCTTAAAACTTGTTTAAAATCATGTGGGTTTTGCACAAATGTTAAACATGACCATGGCGATTTAGTAGATAGTGAAATAAAAATATTTTGGATAAAAAACTTACTGATAGCAAATAAACAACAAAGACATAAACCACATCAACAAAAACTTATCTATCTGCCGAAAAAGGCGCCAAAAGTTAGTTACAAACAATCAACGGTTCAGAATCATTCCAAAAGAATCAAAGGTAGCAATTTGAACGTGGCACATGGCTGACATCTGTCAATGCTGACAACTGGCAAGTGGAATATCCTCTCTGACCTTTGCAAAACTTTGATAACTGCCAAGGATATTCTTCCAAAGATTTGGACCTTTGTGCCATTTGACAATTGGCAAACATTTTTAAAAAATAGAGATCATTGCGTAAGTCCCTTAGTAGAAACAGCAAAAACCCAGGGCGAAATTAGTAAGTCAAGAACCGACATTCAGAGCCTTGGGATGTTAATTCTGTTTGAATTTTAAAAAATTCAAGAAAGATAGATTTCTGTTGTAGATATTCTATTTGTGCTGTATGATTAACAAACACATCAACAGAAACTTATCTATCTGCTGAAAAAAATATGAAAAATCAAAGACAATAGATTACAAATGGTTTACAGCGGCTTCTGCGAATCTCTGATAATATCAGATATTTACCCATAAATGTTGTACAACGGATACGAATCCAAGATGACATCAAATATTTTCCTATCGTCTACTAAATATAGTGGATATGGAGCAATGCGCATAGATCTTCCGCTGTGAAGACTTGATTTGTTAGACGTCATAATTACCAGCCATCGTGTTTCCCGGTGAAAAAAGGTAGTTTTCAGGCAACGTAAACTTGCTCGCCAGCAGGTAGTAGACTCTATACCCGCGTTAGACAATCTGCCGGCTGGAAGTTGCTACAGAATCTAACCGAACTAGCAACACATGTTGCAAGTCAAATAGGCCACAACAATGTGGGATTGAAAAAACTACCTTGCACATTCTCTATTTGCAGACATGGATGCAGATCGCAGTTCCAATCTCAAAAATATGGTGGAGAACAAATAGAGAGAGCCTTCTGATCAGTATACCAATCCGTTAGAATGATCAGGGTGTTCATATTGGCTAATCACTTTTATCGTCTATTTTAGCTTTGCAAAAGTTGAGAATCTCTGCTAGCAATACTAAGAGACACAGTTTGACTTGGTACAGGTAGCCATATGTGCAGGCTATATTCCAGTATAATCATACTGCTACTTAAACATTATACTTTATTTAAGCATATCTTTGTTAGCAACAAATAATACTTAATTTAAGAATATTATACTGCACTAGGGTTTTGGGGGGAGATAGGAGAGATGGAAGCAGTATAATTATTCTTAAATAAAGTATTATTTGTTGCTAACAAAGATAGCTTGACGAGCATCCATTATCCATGACATCAGCTCTGGGAAACAACTACTTGAGCGTGCATATCTAGACCTTGGGTGATTGGACTAGAACGCTGAAAAATGCTTTCTCAGAAGTATAAAAAACTTATACAAAATTCTTCTATCTTCTCTGGATTGGTAGCAGTCATTCTGAGTTACAACCTGCTTTCCTACATCCACTTAAATTTTATAATAATTAATCTGAATCAGAATATGCATTCTCTATCGTTTGTTTGGATTATTACCAAGTTTGTAAACCTCCCATGGGCAGCAAGAGTGGTGGCATCTCTAAATTGGTAACCGTCATTCTGAGTTACAACCTGCTTTTCTGCATCCACCGCTTAAATTTCATAAATAATTAATCTGAATCAGAGTATCCATTCTTTATATTTTGTTTGGCTTATTAACAGTTCGTGAACTTCCCATGGGTGGCAAGAGTGGGATCTATTACAACCTGCTTTTCTGCATCCACCGCTTAAATTTCATTAATAATTAATCTGAATAAGAGTATGCATTCTCTATCGTTTGTTTGGAGTATTACCAAGTTTGTAAACCTCCCATGGGTGGCAAGAGTGGTCTATTGAAAGCTGACTCAATGCAAGAAGAAAACAATCCAAGGTAAATAATTTTCCTTATGTTTTTCAAATGCGTTTGAGACCATAAAAAATAAAATAACACTGGAGGAATTATCTATCCAAGGAGATTATGACCTTAAATATGTGACTATTAACAGATTCCCAAGATTACTGATAGATAGGCCTTGTGGTTTGAATATGGAGACCACATTAGGTTTGTTTTATTGATGGATTTGCAGTTGAGAGATTTCTAGCTTAGACAAATGAATGTTAATTATGTGAATCCTGTAATTGGAAACATCGAATTTATGAGGAATTATAATGTTATATGTTTAGAAGAAACTCAAAAATCCCACTACTGATACTGATTATTACTTTATTTGACTTCCACATAATTTATTAAAAAGTGGAACCATTATGCTTATATTATCCTCTAAATAAAATGAAAAAGACGAACCAAACTGCTAGCTTAAAGAAATTTGTTTCTTTTTCCCGTCCTTCAGACCATTTAGGCACCGAAGTGGCAAAGTAGATGGCAGAGACCCTGGCTGATAGGGCTCATAGGGCGACACATGCTCTCCATCCTGTATACTAAATACTAAATAGTATTATAAAAATGTCTTGGGTTCTCAAGATTATCATTTTCAATAAACAAAAAAATAATCTTTACACATTCATCACCTAATTGTCAAGTCTGATGGGGGAAAAACACTCTTCTGTCAAAGTATTTGATTGTTGCCTTCTGTTCCAAAACTGTTACATCATTAGTTTTGGTAAACAAACCCTCTTACCTTTTCAGCAGTCTCATCTTTATGAGTGAAAGGGGCCACGGGAGACTGAATATATGATGATTTGTCAATTTGGTGCTTATTTCCCTTTGTTGGCATTTAAGACTCCCCCTCATTATTGATGGCAAGAAGTTCGTTATCACCTTTAATCTGTGTAGAAGGCAACAGAATGAGATCAAGATATAGGCCTGAATAAGAAAGACAAAATGTATCTTATCAGTACTTACATATATCAATACAGTGAAAGCAAACATGCATCACTCCACTAGATTTCCCACTACGTTGTAACAGCAGCTTGAGCTTTTATATCCTCTAGATTTAATTTCCAGCCACTGATCCCTTGCTTGTAGGAGGAAAGGTACTCCTGAAGATGCATTTTTTTAATTGAGCTTCTCACAGAGAGCTATTTATTTTGTCTGAATGTGATGAAGTAAGTAGTCTTCATGGTAATCTTTTGTTTCCTTTATTATCAGCTTGCTTTCTTCAAACAAAGAGGATAGTTCTGGATTTTCCATACGCTTTCTCTCCATATTCATCTTCTGTTATCTCTTGCGTCTCGGTTTCACTATCTTTAAGGAAATCGAGTTTTGTAGCATGGGCGTGCATCTGCTACCCGAGATAGAATGTATTTTGACAAGGAATACTCATCATGTATGTGTCTGGCTGCACACCATTTGAGTGGGCCAGTAATGGTATCATAATCACCCTTGTGTTATGTCTTTGACAACAATTTCTTTATTATCCATCACAGATGACCTTGAATTCATCAATTTTGTGGGTACACATAGTAGACTGTAAACAAATGAGAGCAAATTTTTGGCATAGGGAGCCAGAACGAGCCATTCATACAGATCAATCTGTAATAATGAGTGCTGCAAAGGGCTCTAGAGCATGCAAAGATCCCCGTACTGTAACATGTGCCTAGCACTAAGTCCAAGCTGTGCTTCTCATTGCACTGTATGCAGGCAATAATTAAAGGAACTGTTGCCCAATTGGGGAAGTATATGATGTATATACAATGTATAGTCTACAGTGATTATAGACTGGATTTGTGTATATTGTAGATGATTTTATTTCATTCCCTGCAAGTGAGAAATACTTTATTTGGGCATATATAAATATTTTCATCAGTTAGGACTTCATACAAGTGACAAAGTTCTTGGCAACTATGAATTTCTGCAGAATACAAAGCTTTGGATTTGAGTTCATTTTGTGACTTAGCAAATTGAATTTCGTCAGTATTGACGACGAAGTGTCTGAAATCATGAGCTGATCTATTGACAAGGAACTTGGTAGCTTGCTCTTCATTTTGTTTTTAATCAGTCTATCATATGATTTAGGGTGTAAAATAGCGTCATCCAATTGTATGTATCCTTTTATTTCATTATTCAAACCATCTACAAACATAAAAGCTTGTGCCACAGACCAATCATGCAAAATCTTCCAAACTTGTAATTGTAACTATGAACAAATTCTTACATATTTTGCTGCAAATTTGTCTTCTCCATGTAAAAACCATTGCTGGTTTTCTTGTCGAACATATTAAGAAAAAGCTGAGAAAAATCATACCAGGTTAAGACCTCATCTTTAAAACTATCTTTGGACATCCAGAGCATGCTGATATACCGTGCATGAAAGTCATAATTCAGCCTGAAATTTTTATCATTAGCCATACAAACTCTCGACCATCTTCTAATTGGATCTTAATTGAAATATCTAAGCTTCCCTTCTTGTATTCATTTGCCTAGGAGGAGAGGAGGAGAGGGTGATTCAGGAACACCAGCAAAACCTTCATATTCTTGTGTTGTACAGTGTCCATGTTAGATCTCAACCCTATATGAAGGTAGATGACGGTAAGGAGAGCATCTATAGCTGTAGGAGCAACTGTATGGAGAACCAGGAGAAGTACAAAAGGATAGATTTACACGCAGAAGCACAAAATAGGAGAGAACTTTGAAAGTGATAAAGAATAAACTGCTCTAAGCTTCCTTAGATGCAAAAGCCAAAAAAAATGAAATTTGAAAGTAAGAATAAACTGCTCTAATCTTACAAGAAAAAGCCAAAAAAGAGAATTTTGGAAGTAATAAGAATAGACTGTTCTAAACTTTCTGACATGCAAAAGCCAGAAAAAGACAATTTGTAAAATAATAAGAATAAAATTTCTAAACTTACTGAGAAAGGCCAGATTAGAGGTGAGACACTTACGGGAGCAGCCACAATCCGCCGGAGGCGCAAGTCTCTTTTATCATTTCTCATTACCTTGCAGGCAGGGAGTGATAACACACTATTTATTATAGATAAACTAAATCCAGGGAGAATGCAAATCATATCAATTTAATGGACATTCAAATACACCTGGTTTGATAGATCATAAACCTTACTAAGTTCTCTTCTATTAATGTTTTGACTATATATACCTCAGTGCCGAAGCTTCCAAACGTACAAAGCATTCTTGAAAGGATCTCTCATAATAAAGCAAGCTCAACTGTAGCAACTTAACGAATTGATGTGGCACAGAGTAGTACAGTTCTCAAGCTGGAAAGCAACCTATGTCAATATAACATAAATCCGCTGAATATATAACTATTGCAGTTATTTCATAGTTCTCAGAGAATGATATACCAAGAAAGATCCAAGAAAACACAACCATTAATGTTGAACTAAAATTTAATATGCAATGCAATGCCATTCCATTCCACGTCCATGGCTGCCACCATTATTAGATACCATCAGCCTCACCCGCATCTCTTGCATTAGCACCTGTCAGAAAATTCATGTTCACCTTTGAAATTATAAAATGAAGTAGTCTGTTGCTTATAAGAATCATAAAACATTCTTGACACATTTCCTTAACCATTACAGTAAAGATAACTTTTGTCTCACCACTTTATAAACCAGATAACAGGATTACAAGCAAATAGATGTCCAATAAATGGATCCTGTTGCTTATTTTCAGCAATGTACACTGCCATACATCATGTTGTGTTGCAAAAGGCATTCAGTGGAATTCCTCTAGTTTTAGAAATGATTTGAGGTAGTCTACAAAACAACAACTCACTTCTAAAACAAGAGGAAACCACTAAATACAGGCGAGCTTCCGTCACCTTTATCCATTATCCAAAGCATCTGCAAGAGTCTTACAAAGCACACTCAATGTATATCTAAGAGTAAGCCTAATAACCTCACATATTTAATATTCAATGCCATTTCATTCCACGTCTATGGTTGCCACCATTATTAGATACCTTCAGCATCACCAGCATTCTCTTGCATTCTCACCTGCAAGGAAATTCATGTTTACTTTCTAAACTATAAAATGACGTGGTCTGTTGTGTAAAAGAAACATAATACATTCCAGACACGTTTCCTCAACCATTGCAGTAAAGATAACTTTTGTCTCGCCATTTTGTAAACCAGATGACAACATTACAATGAAATTCTTGAAAACATTAAACTAAGAAGCCATTAAACATGAAATAAACCGAAATGCTTAAAGGAAACCTATTCTAATGCATCAAACCTCATCCCATTGGGGGATTAGTGTTGAATTGATGTGGAATGTCCAATCGTTTGGTTGAAACAAGCTTGAAGATGGAAGCCATTGATGAAAATTGATGAAAATGGATGCAAAGCTTAACTAAAATAGATGCTAAATGATGAAATGCTCATGAAGAATGCTCTAAAACTCACTATAGTGCAGTTACTCTAAATGAATGTGGATCCTTTTCTCATGGAAATGAGGATTATTTATAGGAAAAAAAGTTGAATAAATGGTCAAGATTGAATTGATCAATCAATCAATGAAAACCAATGAGTAGTTGGCATAGATCAAGAATTCAATCCATGGATTGGCTTGCAAAGCTCCTAATAACCTTTGCTTTAAGGGTTAAAAGATAACTTTTGTCTCACCACTTTATAAACCAGATAACAGGATTACAAGCAAATAGATGTCCAATAAATGGATCCTGTTGCTTATTTTCAGCAATGTACACTGCCATACATCATGTTGTGTTGCAAAAGGCATTCAGTGGAATTCCTCTAGTTTTAGAAATGATTTGAGGTAGTCTACAAAACAACAACTCACTTCTAAAACAAGAGGAAACCACTAAATACAGGCGAGCTTCCGTCACCTTTCTCCATTATCCAAAGCATCTGCAAGAGTCTTACAAAGCACACTCAATGCATATCTAAGAGTAAGCCTAATACCCTCACATATTTAATATTCAATGCCATTTCATTCCACGTCTATGGTTGCCACCATTATTAGATACCTTCAGCATCACCAGCATTCTCTTGCATTCTCAACTGTAAGGAAATTCATGTTTACTTTCTAAACTATAAAATGAAGTGGTCTGTTGTGTAAAAGAAACATAAAACATTCCCGACACATTTCCTCAACCATTACAGTAAAGATAACTTTTGTCTCGCCATTTTGTAAACCAGATGACAGCATTACAAACAAATGTATGTCCAATTAATGGATTCATTTGCTTATTTTCAGCAATCTAGACTGCCAAACATCATATTATGTTACAAAAAACATTCAGCGGAATTCCTCTAGTTTTGGAAATGATTTGAAGCAGTCTGTGAAACATCAACTCACTTCTAAAACAAAGGAAAAGCACTAAATACAGGCGAGCTTCCATCACCTTTCCCCATTATCCAAAGCATATGCAAGAGCCTTACAAAGCACGCTTTATGTGTACCTGAAAGTAAGCATAATACCCTAACATATTTCGCATCAAAATCATATAAGCTAAATAAAGATTTATATCCTTCGCAAACCATATGAAGATATTACAAAGGTTGCAAATGGGATAGAGACCCCCCTCATCATCCTCCTCCCACTGGTTAGCTTTAGTGGCATAGTGGTGTGACCCTCTTTTTAATATGTGAGTTAGTGTATTATATTGATCGATACTGTTTCTGGATTAGACTGTGTAAGAATTTTTTAATCAACATTTTGGATCATCATCAAGGTGATAGAACATTACAAGGAACAATGATAGAGAATTACAGGAATTCCCCTATACTCTATCATCCTGTGATGGATCATCCTGATTCAAAAACTCATACACAGTCCGATCCAGAAACTGCATTGATCAATCTAACGGATTGTAGAAATCTCCTATCTTTAATTAGTGTACTCTATTTTTATATAAAAAATTAAAAAGTATATAATTCATTGTAAAGGAAATCCAAATCCCAGCCATAACAAAATAGCGAATAATTGACATATAAAGGAAATTAGGGAAATTTCAAACTAGGAGAATCCAGGATTTAATCTTTAAAGCGCAGCCAAACCACCTGGCATTAGAAGCTGTATTTATCAAAACCTATTATTACTACTGAAAGTGATTCTTTCATTTTACGTATAGAATAAAAGAACAAAGAATTTAACCGGAGCAAAACAGGACTAAGAACTACCTAGACCTACTATTATAAAATTCAAGACCTAAACACCATCCAAGATCAAAGATTGTAAGTATAAAAACAAAAGAACTATATATGTAAAACCCATTTTATAATATTAAAAACCAGCTTTCTCGCCGCAAAATACAATCAAAAATAGGTGCAATTAAAAAGTAATTTCCATCAAATAAATTAAAAGAACAAATCTACAGACCAAAAATCCTGCATACCAAAATATAACGATAAAACAGTTAAACCCTTGTGCAAGATTAAAGAAGAAAAGAAAGACCTGGAAAGCGAGATTATCAGACGCGCTGCGCTCGCACAATCAAAACAGAGCTTCTGTTTCTATCTAAACACCATTCTCTATTCTCCCAAACCCTCAAACTACTGTACATTCTCTGGAAAACCCTACTTAGTTTATCACCTGATTAGGTTTCTGTCTCGTAAAACAAGACATTTTAGATAGGACCTCTTCGACTTAAGCCTTCCCCAAGAGTGAAATATATGCAAGAAAGTGGAGGGTCGATTTTTGAAGAATAAAATCGTGTATAGTTTTTTGTTTTCTCTTTTTTATTATTATTATTATATTTAATCGAGAATTTGAAAAATTTAAAACATAATAGGAAAATAAATTAAAATAGAAAAGAGGTTGCTTTCACAAAAGAAAAATAAGAAAATAAATTTAAAGAAGTTTAACTATTGGTAAAGATTGGTGTTATTTTATTTTAGCTATGTATTAAACTGTACTAAAATTTGTTTTTAAAAAGTTGTATCTCTTCTATATTTATAATTTTTTTATCACTATATTTATATCATCATAATGTTATCATATAGAATTGTGCATTTTTTGGTACAAGGTTATTCATGTCGAAAAGTGTCTTTCGACTATGATGGTGTCATGTGTAATTGCAGGTTTGTCCTCTACAACTTTGCAACAAGTATTTGACCTACAATATCTAAGAAATGGTGGTGTCATAGGCATCTTTAGAGGAACGTCTTGGGGTGGCTGAATATAATAAATTTCTTGATAATGTTCAAGCCCCACAAAATATTTGAAATACTTTGTTAATAATTTTCCCTTAGGGAATGTGCAAAATATCCAATACCTCATATAAGTGTGTAGATGCAAATTATAAGGACAATACCATGTATGCACCTCTAGAACCAAAATATTTACTAAACAAAAGCATGATACAAGTGTAAACAAACTATGCCCATAAAACAAAAATATAACACAAATCTATTTTTATATTGACCCTTTGATGAAAGAAATGCAAGATATTAAATCTATAGAAACCTTAGCAAAATAATGGAATGTAGATCAAGACTTAGAAAATAAGAATGAAGAAAGAAGAATAGAAGCATAGACAAAAGAAAAGAGACATTAATGTACCTTAAAAAAAAAAAATCAAGGAAAACCTAGCTTTTGAAACACTAAACAAATTTATTATTTAGTAACAAATAAACACAATATAATACCAAGCTCAAAGCCTTAAAATGGCAATCAATATCCTAATCTTCTAGAGGAAATCCAATAACCTAACTCTACAACTCACACACCATATTGCCTTCATTTTGAATCCTTAATAGATATGCTCAAAGAGGCCCACAAAACCAAACAAGGTCCCAAAATACCACAATAAGAATTCTCATGACCTACACCCCATTTTAGATTCATTATCTATGTCAAAAGATCATACATGATTTGCCATAACATGTTTCAAAAGTGGGTCAAGATTTATACTCCACTTTGTAACCTCCCTCTTATATGCTCTTATATGCATCATAGAATTTTGTATGCACTTTTACAATGTCATAGATGATCTTACACATCATATCACATGACATCATGCTCTTACAAATTCTTCCACATAAGTCATACCAAGGAATGCATATGGCATAATAACCAAGTCATAAGTGGGAAGCCCTTTTCCATGAGGGCACATAAATATTACAAATTAATAAATAATTAAATAATTTGAACATTGGGACTTGTAAGGTGTACAACACATCTAATCCTAACATATATAATGTACTGGTTTATATTGTGTTGTGTTGTGTTCTTGCCTGTTGCCACTTATTGGGTTTGATGTTGCTCTCTTGTGTTTTATATTGTCCTTTCTATATGTGCTTACCAATTGTCCATTTATTGCATAAACAAATATAATCATTTTACCATTTGCATGCAAAAAGGATAGGGACAGGAACTAAAGCAAAAGAAGTAGGCATTGGAATTAGAAATTTTGATTTTTGAATCTAGGGGATGTCACCACACATGATGTTGGACATCAAGAGTATAGAACCATAGGCTTTGTAGAATCCAAGGTGACTAGTTGGTGGATATTGGAATGAAACTGGTGAACTTAGTTCTATAAAGGTCAAATTTAAACTATATTGTAGGATTAGGGATAGTTCATGTTCTAATATTCATAAAAGGAAATTGTAGTGTATATTAAAGTCGAGGGCCTAAGTGGGAGCTAAATAAGAGATAAGGGTACTAGGAACCTTTTATCTTTGTGTTTTTCCTGCACTTTAGTGTGAATGTGAGCTTAAGTGAATCATGTACACTTAAGTAAAAAAGTAATTGTAAACATTATACATGATTCAAAAAGGATAAAAATGACTTGATGCATGTTATTTTATGTATCTTCACTTGAGAAATGTCTTCAAATCTAAAAAAAGCACTAAAGGAATATCACTATATATAATAAAAATATTCTCAACATAAAAAAGTATCATCATAAACAATCTATACAAGTATAGGGAATCATATCTCAACTATCAAATATATGGAAGGTAATTATGGAGATGTAATTAGGTTGCCCTTTATGAATTCCTAGAAAAAAAGTTAGGAGTGAGAAGGGATCATGCAATATATAATATGGTGTCCCAATGAAATATACCCTTCATGATCAATGTGAGTGGCATGTACAACCAATGGAAGAATCACTTTAACCATTAAATAGTGCAAGAACCATGAAGATGTCACTTTCACCATTGTGTGGTGTGGAACCCATGCCATGTAAAATCACTTTAACCAAGATATGCAATGTAGCTCTTGACCAATGAAGGTGTTACTTTAATCATTGCATAGTGTGAACATGTGTGTGATAGGAAGAAAGGTAATATGTATTCCCTAATTACATTAATTGAATACTAAGTTATGGGATTAATTTGAGACAATGAAAAAAGGAGATCTTAATAATGGTCAGATGGAGTATTGTGTTGCTCATATATGTATCTTTGTTCGTGAAAGATGTGATCTCATGTAATCTCAAAACATGGGGAATGGGGCATGTTTGCCCCAATTTTTTTTCCTAAATGAAGACAAGTGTTGTACATGATATCATTAGCTAAAGAGAAATGCACAATATCATTGGTGTATAGTAAAAAATTTAAATTTCCATAATAAATTTTGTTGTCTAATATGTATTTAGAAGATAACATGAAAAATAAATGATAATAACAAGAATTTGAATAAATATCAAACTCTTAGTATTCAAGAAGTTTGGTATGTAGAAGAATGATGCTTCTCATTCAACAAGATCCCAAACCACCCATTCTAATAGAGCTCACCAATAGGAAATAATGATTTGTTAATGAAACCTATCTTTGGGATATATGAGTTTTTTGATAAGTTTATAAAGGCAATGTATATTCTTCTAAATTTGATTATTATCATCTAGTGCATAGACACACAACATCTGGATGAAGCTTTTTTAAATGACACGTATAAAGTATATTGGTATGCAGGGGACTTAGAAATGTGCATGTGGCACATTTTCTATAAATGAAATACTATTTTCACCTTAGCCACTTAAAAAAAATATTATTTAATTCACCTAGGAAATTGTTCTTTGCCAATAGAAAAATCTAGAAGTAAGAATTAACCAACCTAAAAGAGGGTAAGTGCATGGATCTGTGACACAATTTTGGCCCTTAAGATGCCACTTTTTTTTTAAATCAGCAAAATCTGATTTGCACAAGAAAACGAAGATAGTTAAGCTCAAAATTTCAAGATGTAGCAAGAACAAAAGTTGAAATGCTCCCAATCTAGTTTCTAAGCTACTAATTCTTTTTGAAATTAATGAAGATTAAGGGTCTCAAAAAGGGGGGGCCAAAACATGTCCTGTTTTTATCAAAAAAAATAGCATAGCGCCTAAGGGCTCCCCCTTTTTGATTAACTTTTTTTTAGAATTTCAAAATCCCAATGGTGAGAAATTAGCTAACACCATGTAATTTATCCTCCTCCTTTTGGATAATTTTTTAATGAATATATAATATTATATGAATTTTCAAAGTGGACACATCCTAAAAAGTTGAAATTTGAGCGTGCCCCCCTAATTTTTTTGAAAACTAATCAAAATTGAATTTATTTTTCATCATGTGTAGAATGGAGTCTAGTTTCAAAAAATGTAATTTGTTTCGCATTTTGATGAACGAGTAAAAATCTATCCTAAAACTAGCACATGTTGGTTTTTGACCAAAAACAAAGGCATTTATAATAGAAGTTATGGATCAAAACCTTAACTAAATCAAAATGAAAAAAGAATTATATATTTAGATAGTTAAGAGAGAGGTTAACACTATCACGATTTTTTAATAAACTTGCATTGAAAGATGTGTAAATGAGATGGGGAGCACAAACGAAAAATATGAGGAAATTTGGCACCCTTTCAGAAATCACGTCTTTTGCATGAAAAGGTTGTTCAAACCTTTGGGTTGGATGCCCAATGCAAAATCCAACCCATTAGGTTGGTACTTCCCATTGCAACCTATTTGGCATGCACCAAATGGGTTGCTTCATTTGGCTAGCACCAAATTTGGCACTCACCAAATGTAATTCATGGCTTTTGGAATGCATTTCTCTAAACTCTTTGATTTTCTCTTTCTCTACTAGGGAAACTATGTACATGAAATAAACAATTAAGTATAAGTTGACATTTACATATGGACATTTACTTTCTTATACTTTAAGTTATATTTCATGTATATAGGCAGGATGTTTGAGAGTGGTTTCGGATCTATAGGAGTTATAATGCAAATTCTACTTTTTGGAAGATTTTAAAAAAATTCAGACTTACTCAAATTTCAATAATCAGCATGTCAAATTTCAATAATTAGAAGGTCAAATTTCAGTAATTAGGAGGTCAAATTTCATCTTTCTCTCTCTATCTCATTTTTATCTCTTATTCTCTAGACCTCTCTCTCTCGCACACTATCTTCATCCCTTTATCTAGCACTCTCTCCCTTGAGCTCAAGAACTACGTCTCTACATGTCCATCTCTCCTTCTTGAGCTCTAATATCTATCTCCCTCCCTCCCTCCTTCCCTCTCTACATTTCTCTATCTCCCCTCCCTCTCCTTTTATCTCTATATATCTCTCTCTACTCTTTGCATCACCTCTCTCTATACCTACCTATCCCTCTCCCCCTCTCTCTCTTCCCTCTTTCTCTCTCACTCTCTGCTTCCCTCTCTACTCTCTATCTCGCCATTCTCTCTCTCCTTCCCTCTCTAGTTCTCTCTATCTCACCTATCTCCTTCCCTCCCTCCCTCTC
>VDFB02076145.1:0-31170 GCA_007258455.2 Sequoia sempervirens
TCAAAATAAATTAGTAGTTTAGAAAGTAGACTCAGAGCACTTCGATCCTTGTTTTTGTTCCATCTCAAAATTTTGAGTGTAACTATCCTCAATTTCACGTCCAAGGTCAACATTTCCTGATTTCAGAAAAAAAGTGGCCACTTAAACCCCTTTTTGGGAAGCATCTTGGTGCACTTACCCATGTATGAGGATCTTTTTTCTAGATTTTCAATTCATAGTCTTCCTCATGAGCAGTATGCTTTCGATTGTCATGTTGATGCAGCAATAGATAATGTTGAGTGTGATACTCCTTGCAATAGTACATGTGTTTTGAACACTCACTATGAGGGTTTTATTGTAAATAAGGATTTCAAGTCATATGAACCTACACTTGAAGCTTTTTTCAGTGATAACAAGATGAGTGTTGATAATCTCAAGTTTTTGAGTGCATCAACTAGATTTTGTTAGCTAACTTCTGATAGTAGCGATTTTAAAAATACTAAAAAAAATTCCACCGTGCTCAAGTAGTACAAGAGTTGCTATGTTATGTTTTTTCTGAAAAAAAACAACACCAATTTGTGTACATCCCTCTGTTGAACCCCTTAATCTCAACTATTTTCAAAATAAATTAGTAGTTCAGAAAGTAGACTCAAAGCACTTTGATCCTTGTTTTTGTTCCATCTCAAAATTTTGAGTGTAACTATCCTCAATTTCACGTCCAAGGTTAGCATTTCCTAATTTCATAAAAAAAGTGGCCACTTAAGCTCCTTTTTGGGAAGCATCTTGGTGCACTTACCCGTGTATGAGGATCTTTTTCTGTATTTTCAATTCATAGTCTTCCTCATGAGCAATATGCTTCCGATTTTCATGTTGATGCAACAATAGATAATGTTGAGTGTGATACTCCTTGCAATAGTACATGTGTTTTGAACACTCACTATGAGGGTTTTATTGTAAACAAGGATTTCAAGTCATATGAACCTACACTTGAAGCTTTTTTAAGTGATAACAAGATGAGTGTTGATAATCTCAAGTTTATGAATCTAAAGTGGGAGACATTGTTTGGGATGCTGATGCATTTTTTGAATGCTATGATTTGAATGTGGACAATGGACTTGTGGATGTTGATAAGTCTTTTTTTCATAACCTTGATGCATATGATAATATGATTGAGTTGTGTTGTTTGGGTGGTGATAATCTTACTTCTGATGCAATCTAATTGAAGGAGATACATATATGTGAACATTATTTGTCTACTACACAAGAAGATTGCATACCATATGCAAGACATGACCTTTTTATTGAGCCTAATCACTATGAGGGCTTCAGATTTAATGTGTAGATGAATGATGAGGAGAAGTCTCATGATGACCCTTTTCAAGCACACTATGAATTTTCCACTTTCCCGTCCAATTTGACAAGAAATTGATTGTGTACGACAATGATCTTGTTAATGAAGGATATCACACCAATTGTAGGTTCTCTCTATTTGACGAGTGTGATATATTCTTGTCAAATGTTGATGGATTTCAGTTAGTGCTGAATTGCCAATGTCAAATTGATAGAGTTAATGGAGGCATTAGAAAGCATAGTGATGTAGTTAAGCATGCCAGGGGTGATATTTGTTTTTAGATATACAGTGGTAGTGTTTTCAGACTTGGTTTAGTGTAGACAATAGAGAACAATGTGTTTGATAGAGGTAAATATTGGTTGTTTTCATTTGGTGGCCTAGGGCCACCAAATGAAGTTTAAAAATTTGAATCGAGAAGTTGCACAACCACCCAATGGATTTGGCACTTGGTTTGCTTCAACCTTGAGATCTAGAATCTCGCCATGCCCACAAGGGACATGCTTCCCGAGTTAGAGCCACTAATGGAACCTTCAAATTTTGCAAATTTGAAGTGCCTAATCTTGTCAATGTGTCAATGGAGTTTAGGCTTGCTTCCTGTCAAATGTGCCTCAGAGGCCCTCTTTGTTAATTAATATTTTGCAAATATGAGCTCATCTTGAAAATCCCTTTGGTAGAATTATTTTTGGTACATATGGTAATGCACCTATTCAATTTTGTGCCTTCTGGATGAGTTTTGATTGGTTAATTAATCCTTTTTTGACTACAACATGGCCAAAATTGGTGTTCTGAAAAGTTTCAAATTTTAAAATTCTAAGGACAACCCATTTTCTTTTTTAGTATAAAACATCTCTAGCTCTATTTTCATTAAAAACAAAGGTCATTTGATACATTGTTTTAATGTATTTCAGGTGCGGCAAACACATCTCAAGGGCTAGTTTACAAATGAGGTACCTAAATTTTGATGGCTAGGAAAGGTTTGATTTAAAATACATGTTCTAAATAATTGATCATGACTACACACAAAAAATCTTAGCTCCAGGGGTCACCATTTGTGCGTAGTGAAATTTCTTTGCTTGGCCTACAAGTGTAATTATAATTTGCATTTTTTTCTAATGCTTCAAATGCTTATGTTTAAAATATTTTTGAATATTTTAAACATTATGCAAATATAGAAAATGCATTTAGGGTAAACATAAAGTATAATTTCAAATGTTTTTAATGAAAGCAAGTTTAATTCTTGCTTTTGATTAGATGAGACATGGCACTCACTGTACTCACGGTTGCACGGGAAAACTCATCTCTCATTGTTGTTTTGATTTGTCTTTCCCATTTGATATTGGTGATCACCGATGGTAGTTCCTTTTCATCACCCATCATAGTTTTGATTTGTCCTTTCCTCATCATGTTGGCGATGGAGCAATGTTTGTGCTTCTTATCGCGCATCGTAGTTTTCAAATCTATTTTCCTTATCTCATTGGCAATGCTCGATGGTTTTTTCTCCTTATTTCACCCATCGTTGTTTTCTTTCCTCTTCTTCACATCTTATTGATCGATGCACGATATTCACGCACAATAGGCCTGAGGAAGGTTCCATGGCATCATTTGATGGCATGGGTAAATATTTTCATAGCTGGATTAAAAATTTGATCCTTCATGAATTAAAATCAAAATTTTGTTGTTGGGAAATGAAATAAAAAATTTCACGGAAATAGACAGGTGAAAATGGGGTTTTCACAGCTGATGGAGATGAGTGAAAGTTTTCACAATAAAAAATGAAATTCTTCGATTGTAGGCAAGATAAAAGAAGAATGAAGGTTTTTCTTTCAATTGTGGTAAAGACATTTGTTTTAGCTATAGAAAAACAAAAGGAGAGTAAATGCTTTCATGGGTAAAGTAAACTATTTTTAGATGCAGGGTAAAAATGGACGAATAAGTGAAAAGCCTTCACAAATAAATAAATTTTCTATTGGAGCATGGGAAAAGTGAATAAAGATTGAAAGTCTTCTTGGTAAAAGGGATTTTTTTCTGTTATAGAGTAAAAAAGCAAGCAAAAGGCGAGAATTTGAGTGCAAAATGTAGATTCTTCAAAATGAAGCAGTTACTAATCAAGGTATCTGAATGATGCCAATTTTCAATAGGGATGTGCATTTGGGGATTCTTTGTTTTCCCTTAAATGTATTTTTTTGCTTCATTCTAAGAGTTGTTCATTGCTTGGTCTCACGGGGAATACCATTTTGTAACAGGGTTTGAAATGTAGTGTTGGTTTTAGGTCTCTCGAGTGGTTTGAGTCATGTAATGAAGAATTTATTCACAACATTTTTTATATTTGCATGTAAATGATCATATATTTTGAGTTGGTTGTCTCCATTGTACACATTGCACAGATTATGAATATAAGAAACCAAGGGAACTTTTGTTATTTGTCTTCTTGTTTTTCCTTGAATGTATGTTCTAGTTATTCTTTTAGTGGCTAATATTCGCCAATTGGCTAAGAGTTGAAATTTAGGAATCCAAAATTGGCTAATAGTTCAAGCTCTAATGTGACTTGAATCACCACAATTTTATAAAATTTTATTATAGTCTTATTTAAATCGCCAAATAATTTATTTTATTAAAAAATTTAACTCAAATATTCGCCATGAAACTTGATACATGATTAGATCAAATTCACCTAAATTTTATAAATTATAGTAGAAATCTATATTCATTCACCAATAGTATATCATAATTATTAGTTTCTTTAGGGCCATATTTCTAATCTTTAGTTTCCACCATTGATTTACAATATAATCTAATGGCCCTTGTTATATTATGTGAGGTGAAATATACCCACAATATGTAATTATCATGGGACCCATAATTTCAAGCCTCATGAGCACTACAAATCGTGGTTACATTTTACGTCATAAAATACAACGAGGGTTATTAAATCAATGATCCAAAATAAATTTTGGGTCCCATGAGAATTTCACCTTGTGAGTATGATGATGGTCATTAGATTATATTCTAAATCAATGCCGACAAGTAAATATCATAGTCTATCCCTTAAACTCATTGATAATTTGAATTTCCACCCTTTGGCCCCTACTTTTCCATAAGAATTATTTTTTTAGATTGGATAGGTTCACCATCATGATTAATGCATTTTCCTATTATTTTTTAATAATTTCCAAAATTTTCTATAAAATTTTAGTAATATAAAAAAATCGTCAATAAAATTCATATTTTTTCTTAAAAAAGGAAAGATTCGCCAATAGAAATTAATATTTTTTCCTAAAAAATGAAAGATTCGCCGAAATTTTATATCTTTTTTTGAGGGGGGGTTTTTTGTTTTGTGTTGTTTTTTATTCAAGGGGTAAACGCTTTTGACCAGAGCTATGAACTGGAATACAACCATTCAACAATACCACCCCAACGGGATTTGAACCTGGGTGGCATGAACAACAATGCCACTAATAAACCATCACACCATGCCAATACCGGCAACTTTTTGTTTTGTGTTGTTACTTTCATTCAAAGAATGAATTAAATTGTATTAACATAAATAGAGGTTTGTACATATGTATGCTTGGATTAATAAAGTATGATTGGTTTGGTTTCTAGTATCAATGGTTTAATGCATCATATGATAGGCATAATTATGACAGAGTAAATGTTGTAATGAGTTTTAAACTTCATGGTTTAGGTGACTCCACTATGGAATATTGCACTAGTCATTTGATGTTGCAATTTCCTGAGATTGTTTTGTGAGTATCTATAATTTAAATTCAAATTTACTTATCTATCTTAGTATGAATGTATCTAGAATTTAATGCATATTACATCTCTCATGTTTAAACTAGACATTACCATGAAGGTCATCCAAACCTTTAGGGTATTGTGTCTGTTAAGAATTTAAAGGAGAATCATTTATTTACAGTGTTTTGGGTACTTTGGCACACAAGTATTTGTAAGCACACTGTTGGGATCACCCTCTCGGGTTTCACAAAGCCCAAAGTGCAAGGGAGAAATGGCTTTCAATTCAATTTGTCATTTGTTGGCCAAATCTCTCCTTGAATCTAACCATTAGGCTTGGCAACCCTTTAGGGTTCAAGTGGATTGCAGATTTGGGAACCAACAGTCATGAATTGTCCCAGGAGCAAAATCTTGAACTGAAACTTTGCAAGCCTCTAAAGATGGATCAAATAAGCACTTTTCCACTGATTTCATGCAAATTGGATGGATACTTTTCCTTAGATCTAAGTTTTTGTGAGTCTTGACAACTTTTCATGGTAACTTTGACGATAATTGCAACTTTGTCATTTTGGTACTTTTGAAGGCTTCAAATCCACTTTTCTTCAATCTATAAACCTTAAATGATGTCTTGTAATACCAATCAACAATCTAGCATGAAATTTCCATGAAGGATATAGATCTAGATCTTGAGATAAGTGTAGAACAATGCTTGACCTTGGATCTTGAATGCAATATCACAACACTAGCTCAATAACATGCTTGACGCTTGATAATCTTTGACATGATTATGGATGTTGAATTGTTGCAACAAATGATGAAGAATCTACCCTTGAAGACTCTTAAATGCTCTTGTAAACACTTAAATGCCCTTATGAACTCCAATTTTCTATTAGGAATGCACATTCAGTTTTCTAGGTGAAATGAATGAAAGAAACTTGTAGTTAGACTTAATTATGCAAGGATTCCCAAATTACAAGACTACAAGCCTACATTAGATCTAGAAGGATAAAATATTGCCAAAAAATTGAATTAATTTTGATTTTGGGCCATACAGGACTCATTCACCCAAGGTGGTGAATGAGTCCCAGATCACTAAATATGGGCCATACAACTTGAAAACACCTAAATTATGATTGGATGTTGATTTGTGTTACAATTATCCTCAAAAAAGATGCATTAAATGAGGCTTGTGGATGCAAAATAAGGCCAATTAAAGCATAAGAAAACCCAATTATTAATGACAACCCTAGAACAGTGTGAAAGTGTGTTACAACACTTTACAACACTTTAAACAAGGCATGATTAAGGCACATTTTAGTTAAAAAGAGGTTTATTAGGTTTAGTTAATTAATTAAACCTTAGAAAAGTGTGAAAGTGTGTTACAACACTTCACAACACTTTAGCAAAGTACAATTTAAATTCATTAGTTCACAAGGGCCCAAGACCTAATGCGAGTGTGTTAAACACATTACAACACTAAGTCAAGGCATCTTTAAGCTCAATTTCACAAGGAGGGCCCAAACAATTGTGAAAATGTCACATATGACATTTTTCGACACTACAATTACTTATTTTATATTTATAATATAAATTTACTTAATGTCTTACATGTTGGAATATCATTGCTACTAATATATATATTTTTAATAATCTATATAAAATATGTTGAGAAATATTCTTTTCCAAGTATGATATTTTAATCAATTTATCACATAAAAATATAATAGAAGTTTCAAAAAAGATATCACTAAACATATTTTATATAAATTATTAAAGATACATATACTAGTCACATAAAATTTAAAAAAAAAAAATTAAAAATCCTCTATCTAATAAAAAAAAAAAAACAAATTTTTATTTAGATTAAAAAAACATCCAAATACATTAAATATAAACAAATTGTATAGTACTAACCAAACAAATTGTATATTATTAACCAATTGATATGATTGTATTAAGAATAATTTTTTCCCATTCGAATAAAACACTACCATTGATTTTTCTCGATAATTTTTTTGAGATTTTGAAAAAGCTTCTTTATTTATTTATTTAATGCATTGTTTGACTACCACCTGATTTATGAAAATAAAAAACATTAAAAAGTAGTCAAATTCATTTACAAGCAAAATCTCTACTTCATTATAGTATGTCATTACTGAAATTTGTTAACAAGTGCTAATATCTATGCATGTTTTTTCTGAAGAAATGCTTAATAGGTGTAGTGTTATTGATATTGATATATTTATGCTTATATTGTGTATCTTCAAAGTGATCCAATCATCTATATAACAGCGAGTGCGATTGTATGGAAATCAGAAGATAATCCGTAACATGCGATACTTCTTTCTGTTATCGTCCCTTGGTTTGGTTCTTACTATCAGAGCTTGCTTAGGTAGTGGAACTATCGTTGGATGTTCCTTCGAGGCTTAAGATCTCTCTCTGTGACGATGACTTCTCTTCTTTATCTATATTGGGCTGCCAGTTCTCCAGATACAGCGGTCGAGAATGTGAAACATGAGCTTCTATTTTCCCTTCCAGCATTCCAACAACTGTGGACATTGGAGGTCGTTGCATAGGAATTCCGTGGGTGCACAACAGACCCACATTGATCACCCTTAAAACTTCTTCCTCGGAGTAACTTGAGTTTTTGAGATTCACATCAACTAAATCCAGCAACCTTTTCTTCTCATACAAATGCCATGTCTGTAATGTAATCACAAAACAAATTATTTTGCAAACACTGGGTAACAGCTATTGAAATATAGGGGCGTTTCTTTAATGTGGTTTTCAACTCCAACAAAAAATTCAATCTAATATGAAATTATGCTTTGCACCATGAACTTAAAAGAGAACGGTTTTGTTGTTACCCATTCCAGCAGATAAACCATCTCTGCCTGCATTGTCTTCTCTGTGTGAGTTCTGCCACTCACAAGTTCAAGGACTACCACTCCAAAACTGTACACATCTGCCTTCTCGGTGAGATGACCTTTCAATGCATATTCCGGAGCCATATATCCACTGAAAAAAAATTTAAATAATATAAGGGTGTAAACTTCATATGCCAATTCACAGTTTTATTTTTGATTAAAAAAGCAGAGAAAAGTGCTCTGATCCCATACATAAAATATCAGAAAACAGACCTTACGGCTCACAGTTCAGAACCATCAAAACATACCCAACAAAACAGACAGACGAACTGACCCATCAAGCAAAACAGCAGCAGGACCCACCAATTCACAGCTTTGTTAATAGTATTGAATGTCTACATTTTATTGTGGAAAAGGACTTTTGTTGGGAAAACTTACATTGTTCCTGCCACTCTGGTGTTGACATGAGTTTTCTCTTGGTCAAATAACTTGGCTAATCCGAAGTCTGAAATTTTTGGATTCAAATATTGATCTAAAAGGATGTTTGTAGTCTTGATATCTCGATGTATAATTTTAAGTCTTGATCCTTCATGCAAATATGCCAGACCACGTGCAACTCCAAGGCAAATATTGTATCGTTGATGCCAGTCAAGATTGAGTCTGAATTCTTGAGGACCTATAAATTACGGTTCAAACTCTTTGGATTGATACTTTAAAGTTTCCAATTGCATATTTTCGAAAAATTCATTATTTTATGAATGAATACTTGCATAATAAACTAATTAATCAGCAAGAAAAGATTGAAACTGTGATCTATAAAAAATTTCATTATTGGAGGAGAATTTATTAAGACGTACCAAACAAACTGCGAGCTAAACTGTTGTTCTCCATGTATTCATAGACTAAGAACAGCTGTTTTCCCTCTATACAACAACCATACAATTCCACAAGATTGGGATGCTGCATTGCAGATATTGTACCCAGTTCATTAAGAAACTCCCGAATGCCTTGTCTTGACTTTTGAAACATCTGCTTTACTGCCACCATTTTTCCATCTGGAAGTATACCCTGATAAGAAGCAAAGAATTAAAGAAATTGCATCTGAATAAACTGAAGTATTATCAATGTGTGTTTTTGATATACCTTGAAAACTGTACCAAACCCTCCTTCTCCTATCTTATTTTCAGGGTTAAAGTCACTTGTGGCATTTTTAATCATCTCTAGACTTAATGTATTTGAAATTCTGTCCATATGTGTAAGTTCTGTATACAGCATTTAGAGGAATTGTGTCAGTGCATTCGTGGACATATCCACAGATTACGTTGAAGTATGAAGTGTGGCACAAATGGTTAGTGTATGGCAAGCAAGAAACATTTCTCATTACCTGTATCGTCATTTGCTGCGAGGGATCTGTTCTTCGTTCTATTTCTTTTTCTAATACAGATGAATGCCAAGAACACTGTGAATCCCAAAGCAATTACTGCTCCACAAACTATGCCGATAATCATAATTTTGTTGCTTTTATTGCTGTTGATTTCGAAGTCTGTCAAAACAAAGAAAGAAAAGTCAGAAGGCAGGGCTTAAAAACAACTAATTTTGTATCAGAGTTATGTGATCTACAAAGCTAAGCTTTTGGGCATAACCAAAATATATTTTTATCAGAGGTATTAATAAAATAATTTACTGAACCTCCAAATTATGGGAAGTTTTTAGGATACACAGAAGATTCTCCAGGTTTGCTCTTAGATCATGTCATCCAACAGTAAAGTGAATAGAAATCATGTTATAAGCAAACTTTGCTATACCATTATATAGAAAGACTCAATAGAAAAGGACATTGCTTACATCCCTGAAACGAATTTGCAATGGAATCTTACTTGGACTGATTTGTATAGCTCATACCAAAGGTCCATATGTCCCCTTCACTGGTATGTCAACTGTTCCCTTTCCAGCCCAAAAAAAGTGAATCTCCAGATAGTTCTCAGTTACATTCAGAGTGAAATTTCTGATTACGACCTTATATGAGCCTCCAGCAGCATCTTTGATGTTAAAATCTTTCAATTTCCTAGTTCCCTAAGTAAATTCAAAAATGAAATAGTGCACATATTAAAATACAGTATATGAAATTCTGCCACAGGTCTCTATGAGTGTTAGTAAATGATTACTAACAAGATTATGGAGAAACCAACATAAAGCAAAAGAGTATTTTGTTCTGGTTCTAGGAAAATTCAGAGTCAATAAATTCACCTCCAACAATTTATCGTTAACAATTCATGGTCATGACAAATTCATCTCGTAGAAAATTCACCATCAACAATTCATATCATATTGCCAGTGGTGAAGTTTCCACTAGATAAATTTTTCACGACAAATTGTTGAATGAATTGTTGAATGTAAATTTGTTCACGGTAAATTTGCTGAAGCCTTTTGTTATATACCTGAATATAAACATCGAAGACGCGCCTTCCTAGACTTGGAAAGGTCATTCCGTTGGATATTACTATCTCAGCGAAGTGGAGTTGTACATTATATTGTCCATTTTTAAGACATACAGCGTAGTATCTCAAGGAGCTAGAAGAACAACGTGCTGTTCCATACAGTTCTGTGTTTATTCCTTTGGAAAATTGAGAGTTGTCGCTTGCCACTATCCATTTATGGTCTTCAGCATCCATAAAAAGTCCTGTATTACTGACTGCCCAGTTCCCATTAGAGCTCGAAAAGTATGAGGAAGGGCCTAGTGGACTTATATCCCTCTCGTAAATACCCCATGGTTTACCTCCACAATTAATGGCCAAAGAAGTGTCTGCAGAGCATAGGACATTCGGTTAGACCACTGTTAGAAATTAACTTTGCAACAACTAGAATTATGCGACGTGCAGAATAGAATCGGTAAAATATATACTTCATTCCCGCTTAGTGTAAAGGCGTAAGAAAATGTAATTGATAAAGTGGAAGTCAACAATCTCTAACATCTCGAGAGCAAAAATCAAAGCAAGTTTATATTAAATAACGGAATAATATCATTTTAATATTTACAATAAACCCACATTCATTAGTTGAGTAATCTCTAAACTAAGGAATCAATGGAAATAATAGAAAATAATTAAAAATATTGTCAACAGAAGAAAATATATTATCAGTATTGTTCTATATAGCGTCTCATAAATAATTTAACTTATAAATTAGTTTATGATAATGAGGAGATTTGACGAAAATCAGCTTTCAGTTGGACAGGCAAATATTGCAGCTGCACAAAAATAATGTAATGCATTTCACAAAGCTTCAGCGTATGTTAAAATTTAGACTGTGATGTGCTTCTCTTGCAGCTGTTGGCTGCTATTGTAATTTGTGTTTGTTAGTGCTGTCTTTGTCTAAAATTGGTCATTGTGTTGTATTTTCTCTTTGTGGGCAGCTTATGGCTGTTATTCTTTATGCAATTTTTTTTCATTGATTCAATAAAAAAAATTAAAAAGATGACGAGACTTGACCAAAGTATAAATCATTTTTTAAATTTCAATAAAAATAAATTAAAAAGTACTTAAAAGCATATCATTGCTTTTAATTATTTTTAAAAATTCATAGATCTACTATAACAAATATCTAAGTTATTATAGAAAACAAAAATATTGAGAAGTGAAAATTAAATTTAGTTTTCATCTAATTTTTTGTAAATAATATACAATAATCAATTATGAGTGCATTTAAGACATCAATTAGTTAAGAAAAAGACGACTTTCAACTAATGAGAGTACATGTGAGTTGGCAGCGGATAATTTTCAGTATGGTGTTTTTCTAGCTAAGGATCATTTTTTTTTAAATGTTTGTGCTTCCTTTTGAAGTGTTGGAAATTAATCCCAACTGCCCCTCATTTACTTCATCGTAGAATTCTCATTTTCCTTGTCCCCAACATATCTTCTTAATATTCTCATGAAGCTTCATTTCTCAAGTTAAATCCATTCAAGCAATCTTTTTCAACTCTCAAGTGCAAAAAAAAATTATATGATAATTCAAATGCATAATCTTCTTAGGCAATATTTCTCATGTAGCATTTAAATGTAATTAAATGTTCTTTTGTTTCCATCCTTGTTGGGCATATGAGTAGGTTTAGATAGTCTTTTGTATGTATGAAAAGAAAAAGACAAGGGCATAGTAACTTTTATTTTCTATAGAAACAACTCAAACATCCAGTGAAATACAAGAGCATATTTTAGTATATTTTGAGCACAAGCAAGAGCATCAACTCTGTGTATTGCTTTCATCTGTCTCATGATCCATGAATGTAATGAAGTTTGTATATTTTTGAAATATAAATATTTGTAGCTCATCTTTATTTTATATCTTTGTTTTGCTCTTTTTTTGTCATGTTTTATTTCTCTACTCCACCTCTTCCTTCACACCTAGGATCATAGCCTAAGGTTTTAGAGCTAAAGTCTATCAAAGCTAAAGAAGTATCAAACAGGAAGTTTCACAATCAATAGTGCTAGCTATAAGAACAAGCTTGACAAACCCACAAATCCCTCAGTTCAATGGAAAGAACTATGATTACTGGTCAATCACAATGAATGCATTATTCTATTCTCAAAAATATGGGAGCTTACTAAAAATGGTTACCCAAAAATAGCAAATGCAACAACATACAATGCACTAACCAAGAATAGAAGGATTTACTGAGGGATAAGAAAAAGGACTCTAAATATCTCTTTTATATTTTCCAAGCAATGCATGAGAGTACCTTTCCAAGGGTTGTAGCAATAACAAAGTCAAAACAAGCATGAAGCATTATGCAAAAAACATATCAAGGAACGACCAAGGTGAAAACAACAAAACTGCAAATGTTGAGAAGAGACTTTGAAACAATATTCATGAAGGAGGAAAAATTACTATATTCATTCTTTACACAAATAATTGTATTGGTAAATCAATTCAAGTCTCATGGTGAGATGCTTGAAAAAAGAAACGAGTGGTTGAAAATATTTTAAGAAGTTTACCTATAAGGTTTGAGTCCATTGTTGTTGCCATAGAATAAATAAAGAACCTCTCAATTTTGAGTAGATGAATCACATGCATTTGTCATTTCACATGACCATAGTGTTGGTTATTTTTCTTGCAACCTTCAATCCTAAGGAGAAACACAGTGCCTAAACTAGGGGATTGAATATTTAGGACAAGGAATCTACACTATCAATGGATTGAAGACAAGAAAATCCAACAAACAAGGCTATGAAAGCCTTCTACACTTTGAGCTCCATAGGACTCAAGAGGATGTTCCTAATTGTAGGCTAAAATGTATGATAAACTTATGACAAACAACAAATTACAAACCTATGAAAGTGGATAGTTCTCAGATAGATGAGTGATGGGTATTTCATATTCTACCGAGTTCAAGCATAATCCCATTCACATTGAGCATAGCTGAGAACACATAACTTAAATATCTTCATCTCAAACACATAGAGGATTAATAGATGAAATTATCTCAAATTTAGCATATATACTCTTTCTAGTGCCATGAAGATACAAGGAACTAAAATAACTTAAACATGAAAGAAAAAGGACCAAACTAACAGAGATTTAATATGATTTGATTTGTTTCTGAAAATTATTTGGGTAATATCATAGATCAGTGCCTAATCCTAAGGTGTGGAGTCAAATCTAAGATCATCAATACAAATTTAAACAACTTATTTCAAATTAGTGGCCCTTTAACAATTAATTTAACCTCTCATATTACTGCATAATCATACTTAAAGATCTATTTCATTCCCTCAAACCCACAGTAATTTGCATACAAAATTTAATTCTTAAGTTGAAGAAACCCATGATACACAAATCACACAACCGCAAAGAGATTGCAATGAAAAAACAACATATCCTTAATATATTTAATCCATATGTAAATTGAGAACACAAAATGGAGATAACTTCTGCAATATTTTCATTGATTTGCTCAAACTAATTGACACTATTATAAAGTATGTATATTCATTTACTGTAAGTAAAACCCCAATTCCTAGCTAAGCATTCTCTATTTCCTTCCTCTAAACCAAAAGTTTAGAACATGTACAAAAGAGAAGAAGAAAGAAGATATAGAAGGAGAAACCCTAAAACTACATTTGTAGTTGACAACTAGATCCATTCTTCTTCGTTGATCTGTAACTACCTTTGCTTCCTAAAGAATCTCCAATCTACACCTTGGTTCATGCATCTTGCATTCACTTTCCCTGAATAGAAAATATTCCCCACAATGATGACCCTCTTGATTATGCCCTTCCGTTGAAAATATCATGTCTGTGAAAGTCTTGTTTTTTCCTTTTACCTTTCAAAACTTCACATACGTTATCAATCACTTGGCCTACAAATTAGAAGATTACTCTCTTCTCATGAAAAAAATTCACTCCATTTTACCCCTGCAGTGAAAGATATTTTACCATAGCAGAAGAAAAAACCTTCACTATGAAAACTCCTTTGCTCGTGAAAACCTTTTTAATTTTCCTAGCCTTTTAAATTTTCACTTCTAGCAAATAAATTTTTCTAACTTTATAATGAAGGGCTTAAACTTTGTTACTTGGCAGTATAAAATATTTCACCTGTGCACATTATATTTAACTTTTCCTTTTAATAATTAATACATTAATTTATTCACCAGCACCAAAATCCTTTTCCTCCCGCCCTTTGTTTTTCACCTCATATTCAAAATATTTGTTCTAAGTTTCATTTTAACTTTTTAAGGCCATATTAAACTTTATATCGAGCTACAAAACTTTTTACTCGTGGGCCTTTTATTCTCCATTTTTCACTTCAATATTTGTCCATCTCTCCACTGTCAACAATAATGTTCTAAAAATGCTTTTAAAAGACTTTGTGTGGGCCCAACATGAGCCTCTCCCCACTCTCCTATCACTCTTCTTGCACAATATTATCAAATCCATGGGCTCACGGGAAAACATTTATTTAAAGCTTTAAATAAAGGTTTAGCATCGATAATAAAAGCTCAAACAATGCAATTAAATATTTTTCACAGGCTACATCTTCCTCCCTACTTCCCCGCCATCCTGTGCTGACATTGGCACATTCCTTCATGGGCTGGCAGGGAAAGCTTGCTTCTCATTCTCCTGCATCTCCTCAAGGCATATTGACTACACAAGCAAATGTTTACATAGTCACCATGCTACTCAATCTGCTTCCCACATTACTTTGTCATTTTCAAATTTCCTAACCATTTTTAAAACTTGTTGGGCGTTTTAATGAGTTGTAGGGCGTTTTTGAGCTTGCAAGTAGCCAAAAAAATGCATAAAACATTATTAAAATCACTGTCCAAGCAAGAGGAATGGTTGGGAACCTTCCGGAAGCAAAAAATATGATCTGCAGCTCAAAAATAACATTAAAAATCTGCCCCAAATAAAAAAAAAGTAATTGCACTTTGTAATCTGCTCCAATTCCTACCTGAAGTTGCCCAAGATACCTCAAAAGAACCTCCAAGAGGAAGGAAACACACCAATCTACATTGCAGTAGAAACTGCAAATCAAAATTTGTCCCAAACAGGGCTCCCAACATTCTCCCCGATTCCCTGTGACTTTCTACTACCGTGAGTATGAGCTTCCATGGGCAAACGAGAAAGCAAGCTTTATTAAAGTTAAAACTTAATAAAGCTTTGAAATATTTAAGGTTTCCCTAATAATTCCTTTATTCCCATTCATTTTTCATTTTATAATATTTAAAATATGCATGATATTTTAAATATGTTCAATTTGAGCATTAGGAAATAGTGAAAATTTAATTTCAGTTGCGGCCCAATTAGGGAAAATTTGTTGCGGGAAAATCAGGACACCTAAAGCCACAAAAAATTGCGAAGATACATTATCAATTATTTAGAGAAAACCCATTTCCTTAAAACTTGCATCACTCGGAGATTTTTAGGACCCCCTTTGTAAATTTGTCTGCTAGATACTTTGCCGCGACTGAAATGCATTAAAATAATGCATCAGATCACCTCCATTTTGATGAAAATGAATTTGGAGATGTTTTGGACCAAAATGAGAAATGGGTCACCTTTACAATTACAATGTTTGAAACTTTTTTGGAACACCCATTTTGACACGGTAGCAGTCAGAAGAAAATTAAATAACCCATCAGAACTCATCCAGGGGGCTTGAAATTAAGCATACATGTTACCATTTGAACTGAGAATTCCTTGCAACAAATTCTTGGAAAAAATCATCCTATTGTGCAAGATATTAACATCCAAAGTGGCTCAATCAAAAATTTTTGCAACTGCACCTATCAAGAACCAATTAGGGCCCACCAAGTCACCATCTTGAAAAATTACCAAATCTTCTCCTGTGAAGCTACCACTGGAAACATTAGATCATTTAGGTCCCTTGAGTATGTGTACAAGAGGGATTTCCTTCAATCCACATTCTTCACAAGCTATTAAGAGTCAAATTTGACCTCCTTAAAACATTTTGGAAATGCAAAATGTAAAAATAGAACGAACTGCATTTGTTTTTGACTTGGTAAAAATATCAAATCTGATCATGTGGCTCTAAAATTGGACCAGGGAGCATATGAATATGAGAGGAATGTATAGCACCAATCCATTTTCCACAATGATCATTCAGCTGTGAAATATCAACTTGAACAAGAGGCCACTTCGCGAGACAGAGTTTGCAAATAGCATAACAGTCCCAGAACCCTCCAGCTTTTCTTTTCAAAATCCTGTCGAAACTCATCATGGGAAGCTGAAAATTGACATGCATGTTCACATATGTGAACTGAATATGCTCACCAAGGGGTTTGACATGAAAATTAATTGGCTTCGAATTATGACCCTCCAAAGTAGGTCGCTTGGACAGATTTTTCAGTGGCACTTCTGAGTGTGCAAATAATTTTTTTTTATCACAGGCACTTGAAATTTGAAAATTTTGAAGGTTCCATCACAGGATAAGTAGATCAAAAAAATCATTTTTGGAGCATGCTTTCAAGAAATGAGCTTTAATCAACCATGGTAAAGGTAGAGGAAGGTCAAATTCAAGAGGAAGAGGAATAAAATTCATTTAGAGGTGGAAGAACTAGCCAATGAAACTTAAGTGGGAGAGGTGGTAGCCAATATTTAAATCAAAATCAACCCCAAGGGAAAAGGTATGATAAAATAAAAGTTCAATGTCATTATTGCAAAAAATATGAGCATTACTCAAATGAATGTAGAAAGAAATGATATGACTCATGAACACTAATCAAATGAAACTAGCAATAGTTCAATGTAGAAATACATTTATGAGAAAAATAAAGGCAAGAATAGTTTAGATTTGAATTATATTTTTGAATTTTATTCACATGTTTATGATCCTATTCATTTTCAAGATGGAATTAAAGATGAAGAATGGGTAAATACAATGGATGAAGAAATAGATACAAAATATAATAGAACACGGGAATTAGTGATACTTAAACAAGGAAAATATGTCATAGGAGTAAAGTGGATTTACATCTTGACAAAAATTAATGTAGAAGAAAGAATTTAATGGCACAAAAAAATATTGGTTGTCAGGGATACAAACAACAGCCTAAAAGAGACTATGATGAAACATACACTCTAGCTACAACAATGGAGATTTGGAGGGTGTAGTCTTAGCAATAACATGCCAGTTCACCAATGGAAGGTATATCAAATGGATGTGATTTCAGCCTTCTTAAATGGAGTATAAAAAGAGGAAGTGCATGTGGAGCATCCACCTAGATATGAGGTACCAGGGAAAGAGGACAAAGTGTATATGCTGAAAGAGACAATTTATGGTTTGAAGCAAGCACCACAAGAATGGTACAACATAATTGACACATATTTTTTAAGTAATGGATTTAGCAAAAGTGATGGAGATCGCAATCTCTACATCAAGGAAGATGATGGTAAGATATTAGTTATTATTTTGTATGTAGATGGCTTAATCTTTGGGGCAACGGAAATTGTACTCCCTTCTTGGAGATAGTGAAATTTCTTGCCTAATTTGGACCTATTTTGGTACCCTTGCATTCATACCCCTTTAAGTCATCATTAATAGGCCCCTAAGACCCTTTATTTCAGATCTTGAGGCTTATTTCAACTAAAATTCTTATAAAATCATCAAAAACACAAAAAATTTAACCCACCCCGAAAATCTAGGGTGGGACTCATACGCCACCTTGGGCGTATGAGTCCCACTTGGGCCATTTTTAGGGTTTGAGCAGGAAATTCAAGTTTTTAATTCAATTTTTTGCTTGATGTTGGCTTTTGAAATCTAAATAATTAGCCGATAGGCTATATTATGCATGAGGTTTAGGCCTGAAACAAGTCTCACGCTCTGAAACTACCATGGTTTCAGGCCAAAGTTTAGTGGTTTGGTGGGAGGTGAAATGGCTTTCCATGTTGCAGCTATGAAAGGACACGCATACCTCTATTTCGAATTTTGTCAAATAAATGAAGACATCCTAAAAGTCAAAGATGCAAATGGGCAAGGCCTTTTGTATAAAGTGGTTGAAGGAAGCGACCATGATAATCCTAAAGTCATTGAGTATCTAAATTTTGGGGAAAGAGTAGAAACCATAATTGACCATTGCGATCTGACATTGCTACATGTGGCCACTTCAGCAGGCAGAAAGTTTATAGAGATTGAAGTGTGGCTGTAGGGAGATATAGTCGAAGTCCATCCTTGGAAGTCTCTAGTCCATCGTTGGAAATTCATTGAAGTGCAGAATAACCCACCTCCAGCTGGTAAACCACATCCTACCACTGTCTGCAGTTATTGTCAAATTTGAATTCTCAAGAATTGTAAATATCAACCTCCAGCTGGTAATCCACATCCTACCGCTATCGATCAACCTCCAGCTGGTAATAAAAATCCTACCCACATAACTAATTTCAATCCTCTTCATTTAATGATGTTGGCAAATATCTGGCGGCTGATTATCCCTACAAGAAGAATGAACATGCTTTGAAGGAGACTTATCATTGGAAGAAGAAGCAGACATTTCTCACCAACATTGTAGTAGACTACGCAAAGGGTACAAAACATTTGAGGAAACGAATCTAAGCAGAGGGCAGACGAGATCTCAGGCAACAGAATTTATCAATCCACGGTAATATGTAGCTTCTATTGTAGTTTATCGCTTGTTACTATTCATCTTCCATAACACTACTACAAATTTGGTAGAACGATAAGTATTCTCTGAAAAAAAAACTGGTTATCAGCCGCCCTGCATTTAGAATCAATCCATAATGCAACGCCATATGCTTGCTTAACATTTTCCTCTTGCTATTCATTATTCTCTTGCGCTAAAGTCTTCTCCTACGTTTAGAATATAAGCAGAGGGCAGACGAGATCTCAGGCAACAGAATTTATCAATCCACAGTAATATGTAGCTTCTATTGTAGTTTATCGCTTGTTACTATTCATCTTCCATAACACTACTGCAAATTTGGTAGAACTATAAGTATTCTCTAAAAAAAAAAACTGGTTATCAGCTTCCCTAAATTTAGAATCAATCCATAATGCAACGCCATATGCTTGCTTAACATTTTCCTCCTGCTATTCATTATTCTCCTGCGCTAAAGTCTTCTTCTCAGTTTTCTGTCTAAGCGACCTTTTGTTTGCCTCGGTTGTGAGCCCACTTGCCTACCACGCATTTCTTGTTGCAAGGATTGGATATGATTACTTTGCGCAATTTCTAAAGGATTTCATTGGGTTTTTGAGAGCACAGAAAAAAGAGGTGGTGGGAGGAGGGTGCATTTTGCAAAGTGATTTTTTTTAACTTAACTATGAGGGGACATGGAATTATAGATATAATCCACAATTACTCCTTCAAGAACACAGTACATCATCAAATACGTTACCTTTTTTGCAAGCTTTTGCGGTCCACTATATTGCATACTAACTTGGTCTCACATTGGGAAGTCATACAATAGTTTCTAACTCTACTTACAGATAATATATTAAGAAATTTATCTCTTTCCTCCTCCACATTATGTGCAAAACAGTCATATCCTCTCCCCATCTGATATTTATTCTCTTCTATATTGCACAATTTTTCTGATCTGCACACATGCTTCTACAAGGAAAATGAATTCATATTCTTGTGTTTAATTCGGTTGCATATTGACAAATTGAATCTGCCTCTCATCATTGTTATCAAGCTTGCTACGGTTATCCAAAGAAAGATATATTTTGTAGAACTCTTGAACAGTTGAGTATGTACTAAAAGCATACTGAAGGGAGAGTAAATTGTGCACTTAAGAATACATAGACTATCATAAATCATTTGAACTGCCCATTCATGGACCCTGAGATATAAGTTCTATTAGTAATTCATCAAATAATCAAGGGCATAGCTTGAATATCTCTTGCCATGAAGTAAAGTTAACATGTCTTGCAAATCCCATTACCTTGATAAAACAAAATATGATGGCATTCACACACAAGAGAGGAACATGGTGTAACAAAGATTATCTTGTGATTAGCCACGTGGGTTTCTGCCCAGGCCACCCATTTCCTAAGCGTGGGCTCTATTTGATACTCCCATAAAACCTCCCTTTTAGCTTCTATAGATGTTGCTTATGCCATAGACTCTCTTTCTGACCCTTTACTACCTCTACAAACAGTTAAATTTAACAGTGGTGATTGTAACATATGATAGTCTCAGTTTCCAAAGTTGTGTCGACGTATGGAAAAGCATCAATGTTGTAGCCACCATCATTGTAAGAGTGATCCATAATCATTAGACACATCCAACATTATTCTAGTTCCCAGCTCAGCGTAGGAAGGTGATCAGAAAGTTTCAGAACTCCAATGCCTTGAATTTTTCTCTTATTTTTGTCCTGATTGGAAGCTACTTGAAATAGAATGATGATGTTCCATTTACATATTTTTCATTTAGAAATTTACTATTTTGAAATCTACAGAGATGATCGACTTTGAATAGTTGTTACAATAACATTTATGTCTGAATGCTGGTTTTTTTCTTTTTCATAGGGTATGGCTAAGTTCAACAGCCATTCTTTTAGAGATAAAGTTAAATGCATAAAAATACTTCCCTATAAATGTCCTTTTTTTCAATTCTTTGGCTAAGAAATGCGTTTTTATGTTGGATCCTCTAACATTTGTTGTTGAATGCTAAATAGCCCTTTGTTGACTGTGCGGTTTCCAACTCTTTATAGTCCATTCTATCACAGCCGCTTCGTTACAGTGTCTACCTTAACATTGTTGTGTTGTTAAGTAGTCCACTCTATTTGAGTTAAGCAGCTTTCTCCTTACATGGAACATTCATTAGAGGATTATTATTTTACCATATGTCTTCTTGGGATCTTTTGCTTCTTAGGTCTAAGACTAATTTTAGTATTAGATTCAGATTTTTTTGATAAGAATAGTTCTTTAAGCCATTTGAACATTATCGATTTTCTGCTATAATTTGCTGAATGTGGTTTTAGTTTCTTTGCCAGACTTATATGCATACATTCACTTGACTGCAGACACTGAAATTGCTCACAATTTACTATAGTGTGCTTTTCCAATTATATACTACCTGATTGTCAAATATTTATTTAGAACATGAGTTTGGAGTTTTTGGGTGGAGTTCAGAGTTTTAGCATGATAAGGAAGAGATATGTCATTCAACCACCTTAAAATGTTTTGTAAATCTGTAAATATTTTTTAAATCTTGGTACAATATTTGTATTGTTATATTTTATATATTCTGTAAATATTTCTAGCAATATATATCCATTTTAGATCATATATTTTTTAAGATCTATTTTTTAGTAGATTTATATGTAATGTTAATTTTTATTGTTAATTCTACTAGCCTTCGTTTCCCTACATTTAGTTCACTCGCTAATTTACTTGATAAGCAACTGCTGCTACAAGTACTTTTTGTTATATTGTTGTGCACAAAGAAGGGCCCTATATCCTTATAGATAGTTTTTAAGAAATTTGGGTGTCATCCAATAATACTAAAACTCCATTAAAAACTCATTACAAGACAGGGAAGAGTGAGGAAGTTGTATAAATGGTGGCTGTTGGATTGATCAAGTGGGGAGTTGTGAACATACAATGTATAATTTATGCGTCGATGGTGGAGGAATAAAGAAATTCAATTTTCTCTTCTTTTCTATAGGAAATGGCAGATCACACAGATAATGGTGTATGTGAAGGGAAATGGAACACTGTGAAAGAGATTTCAGAATAACTGGCTTAAAAAGAAACTTGGTTGGCTAGATAAGATAGATTATGAAGGTTTGATGTGACAGTTGTTGGATTTCCAACAGATTTTGTAATCATAATCTCGGGTGAACAAGACTTTAAAGTTTCAATAGTTATAGTATTTCTTGGTGATTGGAGTGTTCCTCCACTCTCTAATAAATTGTATTATTTAGGAATATAATTCTGATATTTGTACAGTTCAGCAAGAGGTGATTACAAACTAAAAACTGTTGATTGAAATTTGCTAATAGTTTAGATGCTAATGGAAATAGAGAATTCTTGTCGAACATAAAAATATGGCTATGCAAGAAAGGAATCATCTAATACACGTGGTTATCTCAGATGCCACTGCAATGCATTTATTTTCACTAGTTTATCTGTGTGATACGATAATATGATCTCAAAATGATATAATTTTAAATATTTCAAACATGTGGATCTGAATGAGATGGTTCAGCAACATTATGTAATTAAAAAAAAAATTCAAGCATCCGTAGATCACAAATAATATATCTGTGAATTACATCACATACCCCTAAATTATGCATTGAATTACACAAATGAACAAAGGATATTCCATGCTGAGTGCAGGATGAACATCACATAGTTTCACAAGTCGTGATATATATAAATACTTTTTGAAAACAAAAAAAATAAATGAAATATAGTATAACTTGATAGGAACACGAATGCTTTAACAATTTTTAAAGAAAACAACTTTATGAATAGTTAAGAGCAAAGCCATTATCAATAAGAGTTCACTTTATTCTTGTCCTATGAAATCTAGCTATTATCATGAAGGCATCAGTGTTCTTTCTCACTTCTAAGGGAGGTAGCTCATGTTGATGATGTTGGCAAAACAAGGACAGACAACTAAGAGGGGGGTGAATCAATTATCACAAAATATTTAAACTTTTCAAACTTAACTTAATCTCAGATCTGATGAATGAACAATAAACAATAAGCAATCAACAAATCAGAAACACAAAGAACACCAAGATTTTTTACGTGGAACCCCTGTTAGGGGAAAAACAATGGTGGAGTTCAGTCCACAAGATTATACCCTATTAAAAGTATAATGAAGATGAAATATAGGGAATGCACATGCATTCAGGAACACTACCTAAAGCTCACTGCTCAATTACAAAGGAGGACACACTGTCTTACAGAAAGACTCGGATTACAACCATCTAGATTTTGAACTGATAAAATAGCATCTGCTAATGCCTGATTACAGTTCTAGTTAAGCACATGAACACTTGTTCAATATTCTTCACTCTTCATCACACTCTGCTCTGCCTTCGAATGATTAGGACATTATTCGCACATCTCATATAGAAGGACACTTCCTTGCACTCACACATCTTCAAATGATAAAGCAATCGCTCTTATATCTACAATATAGATTTACATCGCTACAAGTCAACCAAAATAAAATATAAAACATATACACAATGTCGGCCCAAATTTACAAGTAAATTTTCAATGTGAATCAAACACCATCGGCCACAACATATAATTAAGACTTAAAATAATATCCTCGAGTGCGCCAAACATTCAAATTTTAATCTCCAAGGATCCACAATACATTACAACCACCATGTTGGCCAAGAACATAAAAACCCGAACACACAAGAGAAATATCTTTGACCATGAGCACACCAATCAATGCGAACGTGCAACAAAGATAGACCATGATCTAGAAACATCCACAAGCATCATGAATCATTAGAGAAGCATCCAAACCAATTGAAATTACCATAATCATATCAACTTCAATCAGGAACACTGACTGAAGCCATAGAAAAATTGTCAAAACACAATTGTTCATAACATAATTAAATCTTCATGCAAACCTCTGAAACTTTCAGTGGATAAACTAGATACACTCAGCAATAAACCCTTTAGTCCACAATGACTGATCACCAACTTACTAAACAATAAACTTTAATGACCTTCATTGTTCCACTGAGAACCTGCAACACTTTCTTTAGCAGTTTTCTCGATATCCTCGACATAGACAGCCTATAATACATCAATGCTAATAGTGTTGACATCAATAACAACCACATATCAGCAACACAACCACAATATTCAACAATATCCCCCTTTGGAATTGATGGCAACACATGATGCGAAAAATACCAACACAACTACACTTACTCCCCCTTAGGTTTTGACTTTTTTTTCCTCAACTCTTCTCCGCATAAATATTTTTCACTTTACTCTTCTCCCCCTTGGACATCAATGTCAAAGATGACCATTAACTTTCCACAAGCATCATGAATCATTAGAGAAGCATCCAAAGCAACTAAAATTTCCAGAATCATATCAACTTCAATCAAGAACATTAACTGAAGCCACATAAAAACTATCAGAACACAACTGTTCATAACACAATTAAATCTTCACGTGGACTTCTGAAACTTTCAGTGGATAAACTAGATACACTCAGCAATAAACCCTTTAGTCCACAATAACTTATCACCAACGTACTAAGCAAGACATCTTCATGACCTTCACTATTCCACTATCAAGTTATAATACCAATTTTTTTCTTTATTTTTTCTTTAAGAAACAATATAGTGGAATAGTGTATATTCTTTAACAATTTTCTCAATATCCTCGACATATACAGCCTACAATACATCAATGCTAATAGTGTTGAAATCAATGACAACCACATATCAGCAACACAACCACAACATCCAATAGATGAAAAGTAATGTCCACGCTAATCACATTCATTCCTTGAATTAGAACTACTACATCATTTACATTTGCACTAGAGGGAACCACAATTTGTTGCAAGGCTTTTTGAAGCATAGTATGATAATTAGGTGAATTTTGAATTAGGTCTCATAGGGATATCTTTGCATGAGTATTCTTAAGTTTTTCAACAAGATCATACTCCTTCCCACTATGTGAAAGAAAATGAGGAGCACCAGGAAAGATGGGTTGAGGAAAAGGAAGGGAGGTTGAAGTTTTTCTTGCTTGTGGATTGTTTCTAGTGTTATATGTATGAGAAATGGTATTATAACTTGATTGTTGTGAAAAATTATTCTTAGGTGGCTCGAGGATGAGAACGGGTTTTTTCTTAGGTTGAGGTTGGTTCGAAGGTGGGTAAAGTATGAGTTGAGATTGGAAAAAATTAACTTCTCTTTGTTACAGTTTTTTGTAACATGCCATAGTGGATGAACCTTGTGAGATGAAATCCTCAAGGACTTCATCTAACATGTCAAATTCATCACTACTAAAGGGTTGATGGTTAGTTTTAACTTAGAAAAAGAGCTTTGACATACTCACATAACTATGCTTTCTCCAAGGAGTTCATCGGTTTATAGTTGTTTTGGTTTTGTTTTCTAATGAATGTCAAATGTAATCTAATCTTATCAAACCATGAACTAATTCTAGAAATGAAAATTGTAGTAATATAATTCTATCCACAATTAAAATGAAACCAAATTAAGCTAGATATAATGAAATGAATGAAATCAAAACTTAATAAACTAAAATAGATATCTTGTAAGGAAATTCAAAGTGTGGAAACAACTCTCCTAACGTCAAAATATCAAGGAAGAATGCAAAGACTCTTTAAAATTTTACAATTACTGTCCAATTAAGATGCATTTGAAATAGATAACAGAAACAGAGACTTAGACAAACACATATGAACACTAGATTTACGTGGGAAAATCCTTACGGGAGAAAATCCCACCACACCAAGAGAAGTCACTTTGTATTACAATAATAAAGATTACATACAGAGTACAAACTTATCTTTCTGATGTTAGTTTACAGCAGCATTCACTATGATCGACCTTGCTACAGAACATTCACATTATAATTCTTACTGAATCGAGTTCACACTAACCATACACCGAACTGTTCATCCAACTGTTGATCGAACCAACCGAACTGAGCATCATCTGCAATTCCAGACTATATTCATGTCGTTCTTCTCTGTCGAACTTCTTCACAGAACTACCACAACCAACTATCCTCTAACAGTTTCCATTCGGCTTCTCTAATTGGTTGTAGACTCACCACGTAAGATGGTCTCCCAATCTGTCAAAGGCGTTCACACTATGTTGGCATGTCGGCGAGACACTAATCGTTTCTCCCCAATTCCACAAAGATAGCATTCAATATCACCAAGAGTCCACACTATCAGCAAGATGTTACACCGAGTCCAGAAGGCTATCACTAAGACTTCCCATGTTGCCAAGACCTCATGCCAAAGTTCTTCACATGTATCGCTATTGCCAAGACTCATCGCTATCGATGAGAGGTCATACCAAAGGTCCAAAGTTACATAAACAATAGAATCTCCATCGGCGAGACTATCGTTCTTCACTGAGAAACCATACCGAGCTCTTTCTGTTATATTGAAACATCTAACAATCAACAATACTTCGTTCATCGCTAAGACTTCACATCGAAACCTTTTGTGCTACCCCGAGTGTATAACGTTGGTGAGACATTCCTTGTCAATATGAGTCATACCAAACATCCAAGATTCTCCCTGAAGACTTCAAACTAAATGCTATCGGCGAGACATCCATATCGGGAAGACTTCTTACCGAGCCACCATATGTTACTTCGATGACTCCATGTGTAACACCCTATCGGTGAGACTTTGGCTATCGCAGGGACTTCACACTGAAGCAAGCCTTTTGGCCAAGGGTCTCCCTGATATATGATAAGAATGGCATGTCGGCCAGAGATCTCCACTCGGTAGAGGGTTACAACGACTACCACAAGTCACAGTGATAGGCTCCTTCGACAAGACTAAAACATTGTCTTGGCAACCTATACAAAACTACAAGGTCCAAAGCTGCTAGGCAGCCAGACTCAAAGCATGTCACACTGACTTGGTTCTCTTAGAGGTTTCAGCCTGTGGGATTGACGCATATCTTTCCAACATATCTAATAACAGTAAACTGAAACAAAGAAATGAAGCTTTCAATGTTGTAAAATGCAAATTCCGATATGATATGGGATGAAATCGCCCAAAGGGGCATATGAGTCCTAGTTAGGGTTTTTTAAGGGTTAAAATGTTAAAAAATAAATAACACAGAATTCCTAGAATTAAGGAAAAGCCACTTGTACCGGGACTAAATCGCCTAGAGGGGTGAATGAGTCCCAAATTACGGATTTTACACCAAATTCAGCAAATTCTAAGTTGATTCTAAGGTTTCTAACATGTATGATTATTTGATTATCTGTAATTATAGTTTTCTAATCGAATTCAATGATGCAAGATGCAAAAATGTAGCCTATATGCTCTTTTCACTAATGCAAAATTTATAAGTCCTAAATGAAAATTAACTAATGTAAGATCTAATGCAAACCTAATGTAAGCTCGATCTAGGACTGAAATGCTCTTCAAATCAGAAATAAGGTGTCCAAAGATCGAGTTCAACAAAATGAACCGTAGGAAATAGGGTACTCCACCTTTTAGGAGATGAAGTACACACACAAGGGGTTAAATTTTCCTATTTCACTCTTAGTTCATTAAAGGAAACACTAGGAGAAATAACCTAATGATTCAATTAAGGGAAATGGGTTGTCACTAGGTCTCCTTAGGTATGATTAAAGGGGGTTCACCACTAAGAAAATTCTTAGAAAGAAGGAAATGAAAGTAATATGCAGATCTAGCTTTATGACCTAGGAAATGAAACTTGAAATCAGATCATTAAACAACAAGACGCAAAAAAGTACCTGAAGGATTGAAGATGACTAAACAAGATGTGGAAAGCATGAATTTGTTGCTACCGATGTGTACAGGAACTCATACACCAAACTGAGTGATTTAGTCCCAATCTAGAGTTTCTGGAAAGAAATTGGAATATCACAGTGAAAAGTCTGTGTTGGTTATTTTTTATCAACCAAACTTAATCTTACCACTTATGAATTTTCCAAAATTTCATTATTAGCAAGGGTAAGGATTGGTCAACACATAAGAAAGGATTTTGAGGCCTTTACTTCTTCAATTTGGGCTCTGAGAAACTGAGAAGGGTAATCATGAATATGTTCATGTGATACTCTTTTGATCAAGAACATTTCTACACAGATAAATTCCTTTAAAGTGCAAATAGATATTCATCATTAAAGATTTGGTTGACCTTTAAACTAATTACTATCTATTGCAAGGAATAACATGGTACTTCAGATTGGTATGTTGTAATTGAAAGTTTTTTAGATGATTTTTGTTCTTATTTCAAGCCCTTGTTCAAGTGAATAGCTAACTCATCTATCTTTCGGGTAATCAAATGAAAAAAATAGTGCCTTTTCATAGGGTAATGGAGTCAAACTCATAATAAACAATAATAATTTAAAAATTTGAACCAGTAAGTAATGGACTATTGATATACTGCATTATAGTATTCAACTCACTATGCCTAAAACATAACTACTTATCAATCCTATACTCTTTCCTTACAGATTTGTGACCTCATTTTAGCATTTAATCAATTCCTTGAATTGAAGTAGAAATGAAATCAATCATTCAATTAAAAAAATTGAACACAAACGAAAAGATCATTAACCATTTCATTCATAATAAGGAAGAAAACTACATAGGAGAGAATATGTTTAGGAACTAGAATTTTCATTTATAAATTGTTGCTAGAGTAAAACTATTTTAGATCACTATAAATAGACTCACACCCTAGAGTCCTTACTGAACTATTCATTTGTGCATTGATCTACATTTGTCTCTTTCATGAGCTTAGTTTTCCCACTTTAAACCATTCTAGGACTCAAAACTTGAACCCCTGTAAACAACCTTGAAATCCCTTTTATAGAATAAGGGAGCAACAAGCAATAGGTTGAATTACAATTACATTTCTCTTGCATTTGAAAACTAATTTCTCCTCAATTTGAGATATTTCCTAGACATTTACACTTAATCATTTTAGAACAAGAGAGAACAAAAGGAAAAAAACCATGTAATTCAGTTGAAGTAGACTGACTAGCCTTCGGAAAACTATATTTCATTGTTGCAGTAGCACCAAAACATCTTGTCCTTTTTGACCAAAGAATATTCTCCATTAGTATCCAAAGAAAAAACTTATATACTACCCAGAAAAGGCATACTTTTTGTCAAAGTTCAGGAGTCTAACACCCCTCCTACACACCATCACAAAAGATTTCCACATCAACATTAAAGACAAAAAAAATAGATATATTGAAGAGAAAAATCCCGATACAGTGGCGATGGTGTCATCAAAATCAAAAATAGGGTGGGGACACTACTCTAGGTCATCAGCGTCATATTATGCTCGCCCGCTCCTTGTTGATGATGACATTGGAGGAACCATCACTCCTCCTTCATTAAAGTCTTCATACGACACCAAGGAAAGAAGATAATGGCCTTACTTCGGGTCAATATCACCTCCATCATCTAAAGGGCTATCAGAAACCTCAATTGGAGAATTGTGTCTCCCTAGGTAGGCCTTACGATACTTGTTTCTTTTCTTTGCTTTCTTCAAGGCCTCAACTGGTTACTTCCCTTTAAACCTGACCAATTCTTCTGAAATGGTCCTTCCTCTCAAACTATACGTGATCCTGACAATAGTCTTCTTAGATTTCTTGTGTGCTTTCTTCTCCTTTGGTGTATCAACAGATCCTATTATTTCAATTTCATTTTTAGGAGCATTGTCTTTGGACTCAAACAAATTAAGTCTCCTAAACCTTTGTATTGGCTTGACAAACTCATTTGGCTTACTCATTTTCATAATGAACAAAATGAGAACAAGAAGACTCTTAATTTGCAAAAAGACCTTCACAATTTTACTCTTAAAAAGTATCTTGATGAATAGACAACTCAAGCCTCCATAGTTCCCATTAACTCATAAATAAATTGCAGACTATAGACCCTCATCGCCCCAAGATTCTAAAACCCATAAACTAATATAGTTGTAATTTAAACAAGTAGGTATGAGTACCTACTTACTCGGGGAAAAGTTTATCATGATACCTCTGCAACCTTTTACCAAAGAAACTCTCTGCCAACCTTTTCACTGACTTAAACTCAACTTTTAGCAAATTGATTGCAAACTATGAAGAAAATATGGCTATCATTTCTCACTATATTGAGCAATTTAAACATGCCAACCAATAATACTCAAGGAAATCTTGTGTACGAGAGTTGGCAATTAGCTACTTGATTTTTGAACCTCAACCGTCAATCACACATTGAGATATATCAACAGATAATTACAATCAGGGTAATTAATTATGACAAAGCTAATTGCATGTGCTTGATGCCTTTTCCAAATTAGAAAATCCCAAGTGGATAGACATCCACTCTATCTACAAATTTAATCACATACTTAGCATTAAATAAATCTTTTCATGTCATATTTACCCATCCACCCATGGGAATTAATCCACTTGCAACTCATCACAAAAAGATAGCAGGGAACGATCATGATTTAATCTCAAAATATCAACCCGTACTCTACCTTCAATTTCACCTTCCCATGTGTACCTACATTTGATAGAATTATTGGCCGCAATCAAAAGCATTTCCCAAATCTCAAACACATTCCAAAATAAACTAGTACAAATATGGTTCTGTTTTAATCTTTGTGTCGTGTCGGCCAAGTTTTAGCAATACTTTATCTCCGCTAAATTCCATCCAAGCCCTTAAGATATCCCATGTGGCAGTTGCTCACTCGACCATTAAGAAATGAGAGATATAAGTGGGCCCCTCATGGAATGGCAGGGAGCAGTCAAGATTGACCCATGTCACCTGCCATCAACCATTGATCTCTTTCCTCATAAAGCATTCACCATCTCCAAATCTTAGCAGGTCCCTCCATGAAGTAACAAGTGTCAATTAGCACACTAGCCTGTGACATTTTTTAAATACCAAATAAAATTGGACGGGGTGGCGGGGAGTGGTCAGGATGAAACCATGTCACCCAACAACCATCATAGATCTCATTTTGATATTGCTGACAGATCACAAAAGGATATCTAGCCCACAAAATATAGATAACA